>VMOF01000001.1:18833571-18898571 GCA_011764245.1 Trialeurodes vaporariorum | reverse complement strand
GAAAGTTGAGCCTGACCTCCGAGAGAGCGCTTTCCCTATACGTGCGGCTTAACCCTGTGAATCAATAATAATGCAATGAAGGCTCCAGATTTTTTTTTGTCGGCTATCCGTTTATCCTTTTCTGATACCCTCGATGAGAAAATACTTTGAATCGGCGTTTGTTTGGAACCAAAGCTAAAGCTTAGCAATCGATAAGCTAAAACGGTACACTGAAAAAAAGCGATAGGTATTCATAATACCAGATTCTAGTTATCTCAGAAGCACACCGATACGTGAACGACAGAAAGTCTAGTACTTTGACCAGAAAATGCTGGTATTATTACCAGAATATGGTCATAGGACGACTAGAGTTTCCTAAAACATTTCCAGAGCTACGGTAAAAACACTAGAATTCTGGTAATTCAGTAATTGTGTTATCCGTTACATAGGTTCATATATTGTCATGCTTCTGGCAATCTTTTTTTCAGTGTATTTTCACGGAGAAAAATTTCTGATTGAAATTACGGAACGTAGGAAGAAATTGGGGTAAAAAGAAATTCCCTTTAAAATAATAAGAATTCTTATTGATTCAACCAGAATTATCATTGGTCCAATTGAACGTTCTGATGATTCAGAAGAATCGCAAGAAAGCATCGTTGGATCAATAAGAATTCTGGTTGAATCAATAAGAATTCTTATTATTTTAAAGGGAATTTCTTTATACCCCAATTTCTTCCTACGTTCCGTAATTTCAATCAGAAATTTTTCTCCGTGTTGCGAGGGGCTGATAAGAGGAGAACTTCTAAGAATCCGTTGCGAACTTCCGCTACACTGAAAAAAAAGCTATTTTCATAACACCAGATTCTAGTCTTAATACCATATTCTACTTATATTACCAGATTCTAGTCACATTACCAGAAACACAACGATATGTGAAAGACAGAAAGTCTAGTACTTTGACCAGAAAATCCTGCTGTTAATACCAGAATATGGTCATAGAAAGAGTTTTTTGGACAATAGAAAGCTCACGACCGTACATATCAGACCGGCAATAGGGAACGTCCTTAGTCGCCTTGCGGGGGGGGGGGGGCAGAAAATGGTTGAATCGTGTCCGATGAGTTTTGATTCAAAAGGAAGCAACTTCTCGTGACCTTCCTTTAAAACTGACAACACTGAAAGTCTGAAATGAGCGCGAGAGAGAGAGAGAGAGAGAGAGAGAGAGAGAGAGAGAGAGAGAGAGAGAGAGAGAGCACGAGAGGCGATTGCACCTCAAATGTGTACGTCCAAAGTTTCGAATTCACTTAAGGAATAAGGGTGTGATCTTCAAACACGCAAGTTCTGACCCAATTATGATTCTATTTGCGGCTTGGCGTCAGTTTACCCGTGAAGAAAGAAATTAGAGAGCAAAGCGTATAGAAACGCGCGCGAAAGGGGTGCAAAGGGATGTATGTACTATCAAGCGCCAAAGTTTTGACTGACACGAGTTTTCACAGAGCGCAGAAAAGAGACATCAGTAGCACAACGAGAGTTTCTTCATCTCTCTCTTTTCTCCATTAAGACACGTATGTTAGACAAGGATGGACAAGGGGATAAAACCCCTTCTTTCTGCCCTTTCCCTACTTATACATTCAAATGGGAAATGAGAGAGATGGAAGAGATCCTGATTGCGCCAGTGAGATACATCAACCCTTTCATGCACACAGTGTGGGATTTGAGTTATTTTGAGATTTCTTTAGACCGTTCAAAAGAGGAAAATTTTTTAAAAACTTTGATGGGTCACACAGCTTTTTGAAAATGTCCCTTTAAATTCCATTGAATCCCACGTTACATAAAATGGTACACATGTGTACCACTTTCTGTGAAAGGGTTAAAGTTGCCTAACAGTTGAAAATTTAACGTAATATTTTGACTAGCGTCTTCAAAATAGCACAAAAAAGACTCCTTTCGTCAAAACTCGAATAACCGTGATTTTTTTGCAACCTTCCGTGCCTTCTTCTTCTTCTTGGGCTCAATGAAAATTCTTGACTGTCAAAACTTTTGCTTTTGATAGTACATCATGTGCTCATCCCTATTATCAAAATTGAGTCCAAGATGAAGAAAATACTCCACGCTCTTTCAAATAGTTCGAAAAGCTTGTGCTAGTTCATAATTTATAAAAATAAATAAACTGTAGGAAAAACCTTACAAACACTTTCTCATGCGAATCAAAATTCAAAAAGGTCGTAACACCTATAAAGCCCCTCACGTTTTTATGGAGAAGGGCTAAAGAAAATTAGGAAGCTAAAAGAAAGTCTTCACATTTTTTCAAGGCCCCCTCCCCCCAACTTTTGAACCCACGGACTGCCATTGATTTTTGGTCATGAAAGCCGGGAAATTCCATGTTCCGATCAGTGGCGTAGCGTGCAATTTGGCAACTTTGCAATTCCTCCATTTAAACGCATGAAAAAGGATCGAAGTTCTGGGTGTTCGGTGAACACATTCGAATTCGACCTTTTACATGGGTTTAAATGGATACAATGCAACGTCGCCAAATTGCACGCAACGCCACCGATTACGATCCGACCGCGGCAGTTGCGGCTCGTGTAATTTAGCAACCTTGCTAATTTTCCATTTAAACCTATGCAAAAGTATCGATGTATTGGGGGTGCAATTGCACCTCCTGAAGATCGATTGTTTTACATAAGTTTAAATGGAGAGAATTCGTTGTTGCCAAATTGCACGCGCCGCCACTGGACCGCGGTCGGTTGTAATTTTCCTTCAAAATCTTGCTACACAAAAAAAGTTTCCGTCAAATGCCGTAAGTCATACTTCGATCGATTTTGTGTCTTTGGATGTCTCAACTCGGACTCTTTCAATGGTTCAATCAATCGATCAAAGGTGACCTCTTCAAGTTCGAGTCTACCCGAAGAGTAAACAAGAGTCGCGATACAATATTCGCCGCGCGTGGCAACTTCAGAGACTTAATTGGAGACAACAGTCTTCATCCAGTGGCGGCGCGTGCAATCTGGCAACAGTGTGTTCTCTCCATTGAAACCAATGTAAAACAATCGATCTTCAGGAGGTGCATTGCAACCCCCAAGACATCGATACTTTTCCACAGGTTTAAATGGAAAATTAGCATAGTTGCCAAATTGCACGAGCCGCCACTGTTTTCATCTAACTAAATATGTACATAGATTTTGAATCTAATTATTAGCGTAATGCATAATTTTGTTCATAAAAATATGAATAATTGATTTAAAGAATTTTGACTGTAAATTTTGAACCGAAGTGTGTTAACCAACATTACCCGAAAAAAAAGAGTAAACCGTCAAAATTTGAGAAAAAGTCTACATTAATGATTAACCTATAAAGTTCCATCACTCCATCACTGCCACTGCAGAAAAATCTTCGCCATACATAACGATTCATAAAATTTAAAAATTAGTATTTTTGATTACGAAACGGAAGAGCTTAATGCAAAGTGCATAAGACACACAAACCTTGGAAAGACTGAAATTTGAGATCCAGATAAGATTTTTTTCTATATTCTTGGAAACAGCAAGCGACGAAGGAGAGGAAATTAAATGAAAACACAAGAAAAAAATTCAAAACTGAAAGTGAAAAAAAAAAAAAAAAAAAAAAATTGCGCTCCAATGCGTGAGAAACGATAGGTGGGAAGATAGGTATATTCAACTGGTTGATACACAAGAGAAGATTAATGGAAAACAGCACGATTCTGATACAAACACCGACAGTCCGACACGCGCATTAGTATTAAAACAAACGGATTTTAGCGGTACAACACACTAGATTAGAAAGGAACTTTTGATTCAAATCACGAGCGTTCATTTTCGTTAGTACCTATCACAAATACTATCAATAGTTTATTTTCGATAAAATTATCGACAAAAATGAAAAATCGACCACTTTTTTTTTCCCACCCGAAACCATGCGGATTTGAAAAATGCAGGAATGACAGCACGTCAAAAGAGAGGAAATACAAAATGGGTTCCTATAAATTATGTTCGGTAACTATGATCTTATCAGATGGATCAATCAAACGGGCGAAATTGTTTTCATCATGAGACAATTGATGTTTTGATGACATGAGTTATTGGACATTTCCGCTCTCAGACTCTCTCTGTCTCTCTCTCTCTCTCTGTCTGTCTCTCTCTCGTCTCTCCTCCTCTCCTCCTCGCCTCTCTCCTCTCTCTCTCTCTCTCTCTCTCTCTCTCTCTCTCTCTCTCCTCCCTCTCTCTCTCTCTCTTTCTCTCTCTCTCTCCCTCGCACGTTTTGTCGTCATGGATGCCTAATTTCTTAAGAATAGTCTTAGGACTTTAAAAAAATGGAAAATCTAGTTAAAATGTTGACAAGATTTATCGGCGACAGTATGCTAATTAATTTAGGGCGCGCGGAGGAAAATTGAGTTGGCTGTTGATTGATCGAGTTAAAAAGTAGTCCTCAAGTCATCCGCAGCTGATGAGGAGAAAATGCACCGTTGAAAAAAGAATTTATAAGTTTCAAAAAGAGTCTTATACACTTTTACATTTTTTTCAGAAATTGAAAAAAATTGTTGCAGGTACAAGCAGAGCCATTAGTCCTGCGTCGACAATTCGACGCAACCAGCTCTACACGTAACTCTTATCTTTCTTTTCTTTTGTTCTCTCAAGACCGAGGGAGGTTCGGGCTACATGTAGTGCGGGTTGCGTCGAATCGTCAACGCAGGACTAATGGCTCTGCTTGTACAAACTTCCGATTGGAGTATCAAACTCATTTTTTTATTTTTATTATTTTAATAAACGATTCTGGAGATTAAGAAAAGTAACCTTCGATAAAGGTATTTTAAGTTAAAACATTACTGTATTAAATGAAAACTGTGGAACTGAGTGCGAGGATCCATCATTATTAACATGTTGGAAATTGTGTTTGATGGATAGGACCCCCGTTCGAAACATTCTTGAACCTTTTTCTATTTGAATACATGGGATACGGAATTTGTGGAATATTTCTTTATTTTGGTCAGATGCCGAAAGTTTCATGAAAAATATAAACCGTATAGCTAGCTACAAACCGGAAGTTTTTGGGTAAGACTCTTTTTGGAACTCATAGACTCATTGTTCATTGATGTTTCACTCGGTGAATACGAAATACGAACAGTGGCCGAAAAGTTACTCAGAATTAATGGCTGCAAGTACAAATTACATAACTACATGTCAATGGAAATGACTCACTTTTTACTCACCCAGCAATACAATCGGAGAGGGGGGAGGGTGCCAAAGTCACCAACGTAAGATGCTTGAATGGGACTCTTGCAAACTTTTGCTATAAGCAAATCAAAATCTGATGTAATGACCAGCGAAAACCACGAAAATCACACCGAAAAACTCTAAAACTCAGTAATAAACTCACAAAACTGCTTTAACGGCACGATCGTAATGGCGCTTCAACGCAGGTATCATGGGAGATTCCTGTCTAATCTGTCCCTTTCTCTACGGAAACATAGAGATACGTCTCATTTTAGAGGAATCTCCCATGATACTTGCGTCTTTCCACCATTATGCCCGATTTTGAGAGTGAATTTCGTGATTTTGTAGTGTAATCATCGTCATTTTTACAGGTTTTTATGCAAGAATCAACACTTCAATCCCCCGTAGCAAAAGTTTGCAAGAGCCCCATTCTTTATTTTTGTTTAAAATAATAGAATTAAAAAAAAAAAAAAAAAAAAAAAAAAAAAAAAATTAAGCGGTTAAAAAACAACCGTTCCTCGAGAAATTGTTCCGCCCCTTGCGCTGCTGAAAATGAGCTACAGTCCCCTCCCCCTCCTTTCTTGTGCTACAATCAATGGATTGTAGAAATTCGAGACGAACTTTGCCCTTTCAATACCGCACTCGAGTAATTCGTATCAAGCGCCTTCAATTTCCGGTATAGGCAACACGAACACTACGCTGTAGGAATAGTTAACTGCCTACTGATCAGTGGCGTAGTGTGCAATTTGGCAACGTTGTACTGTGTCCATTTAAACCCATGTAAAAGGTCGAAAGCGAAGGTGTTCAACGAGCACCCAATATTTCGATCTTTTTCATGGGTTTAAATGGACGAACTTGCAACGTTGCCAGAGTGCAAGCTACGCCACTGCTACTGATAGTATATTTTTAAAGTTAAAAATTCTATGCATTATTGGGGGCAAACGCGAACAATTTTCAACGTTTTAGTATACCCTTTGCTTGGTCCCTGAGGTCCAGATTTATTTGTCTTTTTTATAAAAAAAAATCTGGTACTTTGTGAGCCTCTCTTTCACAGAAGACTAGCGAAATCCATCAGTCAGAGACTTCTGACCAGCAAAATCCGTCTTCGAAGTGCGAAACGCTTTCCCCTATCAATACCCACACACGCTCATGGGATCATGTAGCCTTAGACCCTTGGGACAGTCCATGCAAAAGCATAAATAAATAAATTACTATCCCAAATAAAGGAGAAATCAAAAGGCTAATTGAAAGGGCTTCAAGGGCTAAATCAGAGGCGGGTCGTTCCGATAACTGCACACGGAAAAAAAAGATTAGTGAAAATAACCATACGGATACCTGATTTTGGCACCTGCTAGATGTTATGGTAAACTTGACCAAAGTATGGTACATTTTACCGATACTTTGAGTAAATTCGACATGCAATCAGGTACCATCACTATACCTAGTCAACATAGTATACTTCTGGTTAACTTACCATAACATCTAGCAGGTGCCAAAATCAGGTATCCGTATGGTTATTTTCACCGTAGTTTTTTTTCCGTGCATATTCGAGTGTTTGAGATGTTTGTGACAGTATACAGTATACAGTATACAAATGTATGCAGTTTCAATGAGTTAAACTAGTGCAATGAATGAGTCGAGTGTTTACCGCCCGTTGTTTACAAACAAACGTGAGTGAGTACACTCTTTGCACAGTTTTAATAATTAACGCGCGATACGAGGCTCAACGTTAATTGCAAGTAGGATTTCGGATTGGGAAGTCCGATGATGGGTGTGGGAGAGAGAAGGAGAGAGGGAGAGGGAGAGAAATATGGAGCGGGATGTATAGAGAGAGAGAGAAGAAAGAAAGAAGAGAGAGAGAGAGAGAGAGAGAGAGAGAGAGAGAGAGAGAGAGAGAGAGAGAGAGAGAGAGAGAGAGAGAGAGAGAGAGAGAATTTGATTGATTTAAACGCACCATCGCTAATTTATTGGTGCAAAAACAAGGAATTATACTTCTACTGAGAATAAAATCAAGTAACAAAAATGTAATAATGAAATAAATGAAGGCTTAGAGAAATAAATAAAAATTTAAAAACAAGAGAGAGGGGGGGAGAGAGAGGGGAAAGAGAGAGATAGAGAAAGATAGAGTGGGATGTATAGAGAGAGAAAAAGAAAGAGAGAGAGAGAGAGAGACTGGGCGAAAGCGAAAGAGAGTCAGGGAGAGAGAGAATTTGATTGATCTAAACGCACCATCGCTAATTTATTAGTGCAAAAACAAGGAATTATACTTCTACTGAGAATAAAATCAAGTAACAAAAAATGTAATAATGAAATAAATGAAGGCTTAAAGAAATAAATAAAAATTTAAAAACAAGAGAGAGGGGGGGGGAGAGAGAGGAGAGAGAAAGATACAGAAATATAGAGTGGGATGTATAGAGAGAGAAAAAGAAAGAGAGAGAAAGAGAGAGAGAAAGAGAGAGAGAAAGAGAGAGAAAGAGAGAGAGAGAGAGAGAGGGAGAAGAGAGAGAGAGAGAGAGAGAGAGAGAGAGAGAGAGAGAAAGAGAGAGAGAGAAAGAGAGAGAGAGAGAAAGAGAGAGAGAGAGAGAGAAAGAAAGAGAGAGAGAAAGAGAGAGAGAGAAAGAGAGAGAGAGAAAGAGAGAGAGAGAGAGAGAGGAGAGAAAGAGAGAGAGAGAGAGAGAAGAGAGAGGCTCGGGAGTAAGAGAGAGGGGTGGAGACTGGAGAGCGAAAATTAGAAAATAAGGAGTAACAGAAAAAATACGGACCTTGAATATTCCGCCTAGCCGGGTCGTCGAACTGTTGCTTGTCCGGCTCTTCTTGGTCCCTTTCCACCCACCTGCAAAAAGAGATAGTTAATTAGATTTAATCAAAGTGAATAACATTAAATTAAACTGATTGGAGCTGTTGACATTTCTGAGCGATGACAATAGAATCGTTTATTTTGAGGAGCACTGTAGAATAACAAAGAAACAGACTAACGAGTTATAAAATAACTCTGGTGCGGTAATGAGGTACATAATTATGAATATATTTTAAATCTATTTAAATCGGTCGAGGAAAAAGAGGAAACATTTTTTCCCCCATCCAAATAGTGTACAATTATTGAGCCATTGCAGGTGTATCAAATAATAATAATAATTTTGACTTGATTGATATTATGAATAAAGGGACAACAGTTGATAATAATTATAGTAAGAAAAATGTATATAATTCTACTATTCTTAGAAAAAAATGAGTTAAAGTTACAAAATAAACTAATAATAAAGTTCGTAAACTATTCTTTGCATCCTTTGATAAACATTTCATTTGCTTTTGTTCCTTTCATTTTTATCGTGAAATATTGATTGTTTCGAATCCCGACTGTTTTGAGTGCCCCTCTTTGCCCCCCCCCCCCCTTCCTTCAAAAGGCAAGGAATAACATTGGCGTGCGATCTGGCATCATTGCATTTCGTCCATTTGAACCTGTGAAAAAGGTCGAATTCGATAGTCATCGCCGAGCTCTGGATAGTTCGATATTTATCGTGGGTTTCAATGAATCGAGAGTGTAAAGTTGCCAAATTGCACGCTTCGTCACTGGACACTGAAAAAACAAAGTTTATGTACAACCGAAAGCAGCTTTTTGAAATAGCTTCGCAGAGCAAAAAGTTCAAGCTGCACCAAAGAAAGTTGCAGGTGCACCAAAGCACAACTTCTTTAGAGTAACAGCCTCTTTTCTTGCTTTGGCTCTACTGAAGTAGTGCTTCAGGACAACCGCAACTTGCCCCGGTAGAGGTAGGACTTTAGCTCTGCAAAGCTATTTTAAAAAGCTGCTGCTTCGGCTGAACTATTGACGAATTAAAGATTGTCGCGAGATTGTCACTCATTTTTAGTTACGGGTGTGAATGTGGGACTGATCTGCAACGGCTCTCCCACCCCATCCGCACTGACCCCTTACCTGCAAGGTGTGAGTAGTAAAACGAGTTGCATAACCAGAACCTTGAAGGCGGAACTTAGCTCGTGAAAATCTCGCGACGATCTTTAATTCGTCGATAGTGCATAAACTTTGTTGTTTTCACTGGAAAACAATAAAAGGAAAGATGAGAAAGAGCATTACCTATTGACGTTCCAGTCGGAATTATTGACAGGGTCGTCAAGAGCTGGCGTGCTTGAGTATTGCGTTGTCCTGGCCAATCGACCCGTTTGATTCCGAACCGACTCTTCTCGCTCAGGCTGAAACAGAAAGGAAAAACAAGGGTCAAAATAGGTCAAAAAGAGGTACGATATACAATTCAATTTCATGACATCCCATAAAATGAACGTTCAGTTGTGTCCGCGAGATCCGAGGAAGTTTGGGGAATCGCAGACCGGCCAGACGTGTTAAGGCTGCGACCTGCGTGCCGCGGAGGGGCCTTTTACGACGACAAGTTTATTTGCATCGAGTATAATAAGCTGTGCTAGAGCAGCGAATACGCCGGGGACGAATTAACTGAAAACAGGGTTTGGGTTGTGCGATACCATACGCAACGCACGATGTACCATTATTTTAACACATTTATCCGGTGTATTGCATATTGCAAACCCTCCTCAAATCAAGGGTGGATTACAGGAATTTTTCTCTCTCTCTCTCTCACATTTTGAACACAATCATATGTGTTAGAAAAGGATACCGAGAGGGCCAACACTTGACTTTAGGACCACATATCTCTGTCCTTTTCTAACGCACACATTTAACCCTTTCAGACCTGGAGTCCATTCCGATGGACATTTGAATAACATGTAGTCTTATGGGAAACATAAAAATACAATATGGGCATCAATTAGATGAGGAAACAGCGCTGAGATCAACAATGTTAGTCAAAAATCCGTTCATGGAAAAAAAGATTTTCAGGTCTGAAAGGGTTAAATGGGAGGAGAGAGAGAGACAAATTCTTGCATCCACACGGAAAAAAAAGACTGGTAGAATTTACCGTCTGCCCAGCTGGTTTCGGAGTCTGCCATCAAGTATAGTAAATTTTACCATCATATGGTAAATGCAGCGTACCTTGTGGTGAAAATTTACCAGCAGGTTATCTTAATTTACCACAAGGTACGTTGCATTTATCATATAATGGTAAAATTTACCATACTTGATAGCAGACTCCAAAATTAGCTGTGCAGATGGTAAATTCTACCAGTCTTTTTTTCCCGTGCCGTTATTTGACAATTTTGCAGTTCGTCCATTTAAACCCATGAACAAGATCGACGTATTGGGAGTTCGGTGAAACACCTTCGCATTCGACCGGTTACACATGGGTTTAAATGGACCAAATACAATTGCCACAATCAGTGGCGGCTCGTGAAATGCGATATATCGATAAACACTCCACTTAAAACTATAGAAAAGTATCGATTTGTAGGAGGTTCAAGTGCACCCCCTGATGATCGATACTTCTCTATCGTTCTAAATGGAGTAGACATCGATAAATCCATTTATAAACTCCATTTAAAAATATAGAAAAGTATCGATTTCTTGGGGGTTCAATTACACCCCCTGACGATCGATACTTTTCTATAGTTTTAAATGAAGTAGACATCGATACATCGCATTTCACGAGTCGCCACTGGCCATAATGCACGATACGCCACTGCTGATGAGATCATTCAAACAAGTTGCACACTCCGAGGATAAAATCCCCCTACCCGACCCTACCCCCACATCCAACACAACTACCACCACCACCACTCAATCTGTAAAATTTTCCGAGTTACGTCTCTCGGTCATAACCTAAAGCAAGATGACGTTACGAGCGGGTGATTTTACGACTGCTATTGAACGGGCGTTGCAGAGCGCGTGTTCGCCTTACCATAAACTTGACGCAATCCGCTCCGCACGGGAAGTTTTTCAGGCGTTCGAGTTTCAGGGAACACGAACAGAGAATCTCACGCGAGGTCGCGAGAGGCGAGCACGCCGTATCCGAGGCATCACCCAAGCAACTTCCTCCATGGGTCCTGTAGCAGCTGCAAGGAGCATGCATGCGTATTGCGTATGATATGAATTTGCTACGTTGCCAAACGTACGTGTCCTTTAACTCAAATCGGACGGCTTCATGCGGAAAGGGAACCAACATGTCTGTTCAAAATCTGCCAGCAAATTGGCAACCATGAATTCTTCCCATTTGAATATATGAAAAGAATCGATTCTTGAGAAGGTCATGGCCCTTTAACTGATCGATTGTTTCTTGTACATTCAAATGGGAAGGATGCACACAGTTGCCAGATTGCTGGATCCGCCTTGGTTTCTGTTTGGGTAGGAGGAAAGCAATTCAGCATATGAATTATGAAACCCTTAGACCTCAACGAACGATCAAATTAGACATGTTTAATGATGACGTCACGATTAAAATTAGATGCAAAAAAATGCTCTATCTCACTCACTCTTGTGAATTTACCCATAAGAAATGAGATCCAAATTTTCGAATGTAAATTCATGCTAGTAAACAACCAGTTTTATCAAATTTTATTGCACCGTCAGATTAGGTGCGGAATTTGGCAATGATGTACTTCCTCCATTTAAACTTACGGAAAAAATCGAATGCTTCGGTCATCGGCGATGCGTAGACGTTTCGACCTTTTTAATGTGTTTAAAGGGAAAACAAAAAAAAATGCCAAATTGCCGCCTCGCCACAGAAAACTTTCATCGAGGGACTCTAGATCGAACAACCCCGTGAAAAGTGTGTGTGGGGCGCTGCCTTTCTGGTTGCATCGTTATATTTTGAAGGCGCTGGCTCTCGTCAAGCGAGCAAACTTGAACTTGTGTTCCGAGGCAGCGTAAACGAACTTTAAGTTTAATTATGGAAAGGCAATGTTGGTTCCAAAGTTTGCACTTCAACATAATAGCAATTTGAAGGAGTTCCCCCTCCCACCCCCTTCCCGACGAGTTTCTTTGGCTAACGTAAAACACACACCAAAGCCTCGAATTTCCATAACAACAGCTCTTTGTTTCCGGGAACTTTAATCGTGCAGTGACGGACAGCTGGATCGCACTTCACTGACTAAAATCTCAACAGAAATGCAATGGTGTCGAATTTCTTTGACCTGAAGTAAACGCTAACCTTCAACTTTGAGGTTTATTGTTTTGTTCGGAGTTAAAAACAATAGGTAAATCAAAAATAATAGATCGTATTATGACGTTCCTAGTATAAGGTGTGTAGAGTGCAATTTGATTGAAATTTAGATTGTCCATTAAAACCCGTGGAAAATATCGAACTGGAAACGTCGAGAGAACTTCCGAGTATATTACTGCCTTTAACAAAGAAATTTTAAAAAAATTTAGAAAAAAAATATAAAAAATGGGCGAATTCCCTCAAAAATGTCCTCAGTCTCTATAATATATTGTCTCTGATCTAAAACGACCCATAATTACTTACAAAATCATTGATATAGAGAAGTTTAGGAAAACCACTTTGGCCCTCAACTTGAAAGTTGGCCATCAATGGGAGATTCCTGTCTATTATGTCACTTTCTCTGCAGAAACACGCACACAGAGATATGTCTCAATTTAGATAGGAATCTCCCATGATACCTGCGCCTCTCCGCCATTAAAGTGTGCAACATCCCCATTTTAAACCATTTTTTTTTGGGACTGCGTAAGGTCTCTCCTTGAAGCGAGTGAACTTTCTTTGTCGTTTAAAACAAAATTTGACTGCGATGAAACGCTTCGTTCGGAATTCGCTAAACGGACGTTCGTCGAAGTATTCTGTTTTCCTTCGGCTAACGTCAAAACAATATCGGCGTGACACATCGTATTTTACGGTGCGAATCTAATTTCAGAGCTAACGAGCTTGGACTCGAGATTAAACTAACTCGAGTACGAGAACCCACTTCACACTTCACATCCTCTTATGCTCGAAGCACGTTCCCCGCCGCCGGCCGCTCCGAAATTAATCTGGACTTCATCATCATAATTGACGGTGAGATTTATCAAAAACCCGGCGCAAAATCCCCATAATGACGAATCGACAATGAGTATCCATCCCACGCCTGCCTCATCTCACCCTTAATATCACATGCAGGGTCTGCGAAATGTAAAATCTGTAAAAATCACTCATCGAAAAAACGACGATTAAGATTCCTGAGTAATCGTGTAATCGATTACCACCCACAATAGGGCTGTTGCACACTTTTGCTATGAGCGATTTAATAGTCGATTCTGGTGTAATGGGTCTGTTGCGTACTTTTGCTATACATCAATACACTGGCGCAACCAGGATATCTTCCATCTCTCTCATTTCCCATTTGAATGTATGAGTAGGAAAAGGACAGAAGGAGGGGGTTTTATCCCCTTGTCCATCCTTGTCTAACATACGTTTCTTAATGGAGAAAAGAGAGAGATGAAGAAACTCTCGGTGCGCTACTGCATCAATATGACACATTGTTCCTAACGGAAAATTCGGCGAAAATAACGATGCGCACATTAAAAACTTTCAAAATCCACTCATTAACTCAGAAAATACCTTCTATTTCAAACAACCCGCGCTACACTATAGACACTAAATCACCGACTTATAATTACATAGACGGAACCATCTCGTTTATGTAAAATTGAACAGAACTTACAAACATTGGAATGTTCCGTTTAGATGCGTACATTTCTTATATTATTTTGTAATCTTTGATGAACCGGAAAGACCAGACAGCAAATGCAGCCAATAGTTCATGTATTTAGATGGGAATTCCATCATTTTGTAGTTACGATGTTGTTTACTTAAGCACGGTGGTTCCGTCTATGTAGTAGTATACCGGTGCAAATACCAAATAGTGTCTATAGCGTAGCGCGGGCTGTTTGAAACTGAAGTGATTTCCTGAGTTAACGAGTGGATTTTGAACGTTTATAATGTGCGCATCGTTATTTTCGGCGAATTTTACATAAGAATTGAGGTTCTATTTTGTTGCAGCAAAAGTATGCAACAGACCCATTACCTCCAAAAATAACGATGGCAGCACTAAAAACTTCAGAGATCCTCTCCTAAACTCAATAAACGCTTTTATTTGCGCGAGTGTAATGGTGGCTTGGGGCAGTAATAATGAGAGATTCCCATCTAACAATACTGTAACTCCATCAAGAAGTGACCAATACGAGACGACTTTCATTTGACACCGGTGTCACCTGCGGTGTGTAACAGTACTATTCATCGAATGTGGATCACTACTTTGATGACTAATATTCTGTGAAGCATCTTTGAGGCTGATTATGAATTACACCTAACTAAAGAGATTTTGCTATGGGTGAACTAAGGATTTTGCTGGCGCAACTTAAATCTTTTGCTGGGTCATTTTTCTACCATGGGTTTTGTCAGCGCTGTACTAACATGGTTTTTCCTGTTTTTTTCTGTGCGAGTATTTCGTGTAGAAAATTGAAACAATGGCAAAGCCTGAAATTTGCCAACGTTACTTTTGTTCATTTGAAACAAAACATTTAGACAAAAAACGAATTAAGAAAGTTTACCACACCCCCTACAGTTCGATTTTTCTTTCACCGGTTTAAATACATACGACGTAATTTTATCAGATTTAAACGCTGCAGCTTTTTCGGCGAAAAATAGATCATCGGTGGCTATTTGACAACAGTCGTACATTGAGCGATTTTTCTGACGAATTTTTGCTATTTCCGTTTCCTTCGCCTCTTAGTTTTTAAAGTGCTTGTTTGCTAACTTAGTCGTTATCTAATCTTTTAAGTATTTGCACTTTGAGCTAATCCTTTTTATGATCTGCACTTCGCTGCTAATAATGTTTTATTTTGTTTTCTTTTTCTTTCTTGCTAAAATATCAGTCATTTTTTCACCAATTTATCTTTTCGAAGAACTCGGTCGTATTCTGCCCGAAGCCTGTAGCGTAATCGGCGCAATATATACTCCTGTAGTGTTAACGTCACGAGTTTTTCGATGTATCATTCGTTGACACAAAAAAATCTGGTCCATTTTACAGATGGTTGTCACTAATATGTAGATATAACTTTATTTTCCTGGCAACGGAAACCTTTACCATACAAAAGGTTTCATTAAATGGTTTTTAAAACTAAAAACAGTCAATCCAAGTATGAACCAATGGAAATTTAACTGTCAGTTTTACTACTGCTGAAGTACTGAATTTTAATCTTCAATTTTATGGGCTTCGTTATGTTCGGAGCAAAAAAAATGTATGGAAGGGAGTTTTAAGCTTTGAGTTCATTAAGGTGCGTGCAGAAGTGAAAATTTGGCGGCTGTGCCAAATTTTGAAAAAGTGAATTGGTCCATCAATTTTTCGGTATAAATCAACCCCCCTCCCTCACCCCCTTTCTCTCTCCCTCTCCCTCTCTCCATCTCTCCATCTCTCCATCTCTCCATCTCTCCATCTCTCCATCTCTCCCTCTCTCCCTCTCTCCCTTTCTCCCTCTCTCCCTCTCTCTCTCGCTCACTCGCTCCATCCCTAACCCGAAAGCAAATCGACCACTCGAACAAATCAAAGAACCGTATATGGACATTTTTCAATTCACCGATGATCCCACCGGTTGGAAAAAAAATTACACGGTTCAGTTCAGTTTATGACTGTAATGCACGAAAATACTCTGATCCATAAGCTTTTCTCAATTGATAGAGTCGTCGATGACTTTAAAAAACTTGCGGATATTTTAATAATCTATAACGGCGATTCCAACGATTGAGAAAAGATTACGGATCAGAGTATTTTCGTGTTGTACAGTCATACACTGCACTGAACTGTGGAATATTTTCTCAACCGGTGCGGAATGCCATCAACGGGGCTCTTGCAAACTTTTGCTGTGAGCAAATAATTTGTCCAATAAGATGTAAAAACCAGCGTAAATCGCGAAAATCACACTGAGAAAGTCTAAAATTCTGCATAATAAACTCACATAACTGCTCTAACGGCAAGTTCGTAATGGCGGTTCAACGCAGGTATCATGAGAGATTCCTGTCTATTATGTCACTTTGTCTACACGGAAACACAGAGACATGTCTCAATTTAGATAGGAATCTCCCATGATACCTCTCTTATTATGCCCGATTCTGAGAGTGAATTTCGTGATTTTGTAGTGTACTCGTCTTCATTTTTACAGGTTTTTATGCGAGAATTAACTTTCAATCCCCTATAGAAAAAGTTTGCAAAAGTCCCATTATATGAATAAAAATTAAGATAATGAACGATAAATAACAAAATAATTTGAGACTGTGAGAGATTATGTCTCAATTTAGATAGGAATCTCCCATGATACCTGTGCTGCGTCTCTCCGCCATTATGATCGATTCTGAGAGTGAATTTCGTGATTTCTTTAGTGTACTCATTGTCATATTTTTACAGGTTTTTATGCGAGAATCAACTCTTCAATCCCCCATTGCAAAAGTTCGCAAGAGCCCAGTGGCGTAGCGTGCAATTTGGCAACGTTTTATTTTGTCCATTTAAACCCATGTAAAAGGTCGAATGCAAAGGTGTTCACCGAAAACCCAACACTTCGATCTTTTTCATGGGTTTGAATGGAAGAACTGCAACGTTGCCAAATCGCACGCTACGCCGCTGCAAGAGCCCCATTATATGCAAAAGGGCAGCTGACCGATCAACGAATCATTTTTCTCGGCTTCCGATGTAAATTTGGCAACCCCGAGGGAGGAGAGGGGGGAGGGGGGAGCAATGAAAGTAAGTCCAACGAGATCTCATGCAGGAGTTGGCAGTAGCGCCAAAAATATTAGGAGAAATTGAACCGCTGATCGCTGATCCGAGTCTGTTTATGTTTCACTTTTGAGTGCATATATTTGCAGCGTATCCGTCCGTTCGTCCGTATCCTTACTTTAATCCGCGTCTAATTAACTTGCAAATGGTCGAACGCGTGGTGCATCGGGAACCAAAGCAGCGTTGCCAAGTGTGCGCCATATGCGGGTCTTCAAAATCTATCCCAGCCCACAAATAGACTGTTTTTAGTAACGCGATATTCGATATATCGTATCGATTGCAGTCCGAGGACCTCTGGCTGCAAACAAACTCTTATATTTAAGGTGATTCCATGGCACGTGACCAAGGCGATTGATTAGTCGATCGATTAACGGTCATTTCCCGGACTCTGTGGAGGTTTTTTTTTTTTTTTTTTTTGTAAAACCAGGATTGCCAGCACCTGTAGGTAGATCTAACAAAGATATCTGTTAAGTTTGGATGCTCGAATCCAGAAAATAAGGACGTAACTATGGGAATTCGCAAAATCGCTGTTCGATTTATCGTATCGCACAAAACGTGAGTTTACATGAGATTGAACACTCTAAAGCGCTGTCGCAAAAGTTTGCAACAGACCCATTGTGTGTTTGTTTTGTAAATACATACGACGTAATTTTATCAGATTTAAACGTGCAGCTTTTTCGGCAAAAAATAGATCATCGGTGGCTATTTGAAACAGTCGTACATTGAGCGATTTTTCTGACAAATTTTTTGCTATTTCCGTTTCCTTCGCCTCTTAGTTTTTAAAGTGCTTTTTGCTAATTAGTCGTTATCTAATTTTTAAGTATTTGCACTTTGAGCTAATCCTTTTATGATCTGCACTTCGCTGCAATAATGTTTTTTTTTTTTTCTTTTTCTTTCTTGCTAAAATATCAGTCATTTTTCCCCAAATTTTATCTTTTCGAAGAACTCGGTCGTATTCTGCCCGAAGCCTGTAGCGTAATCGGCGCAATATATACTCCTGTAGTGTTGACGTCACGAGTTTTTCGATGTATCATTCGTTGACACAAAAAAATCTGGTCCATTTTACAGATGGTTGTCACTAATATGTAGATATAACTTTATTTTCCTGGCAACGGAAACCTTTACCATACAAAAGGTTTCATTAAATGGTTTTTAAAACTAAAAACAGTCAATCCAAGTATAAACCCAATGGAAATTTAACTGTCAGTTTTACTACTGCTGAAGTACTGAATTTTAATCTTCAATTTTATGGGCTTCGTTATGTTCGGAGCAAAAAAAACAAGCAGGGAAGCTCCGATACATTGCATGTATTGGAAAAGCGTGCCTGTGAATTGTAAACATAAAAACTGCGCATAAGTTGTTTCATTTGGTCTTCTGCTCTGCGGGGTTTTTGCAGAAATAAGTTTTGCATAAAGGCTTACGCATACAGGGTTTTAAATATATTTATTATAATGTAGTTCATGGGAGAAGATTTGTCAATTTATTGTATCTTATTTAAGGTACAGGAAGTGCTGTTGGAGCTTTGATTAAGAAAATATGACAATGTATATGCATTTGAGACGTATATTTGAAAAAAAATATTTTTGAGTCGTTTTTTTTGCAGTGACACTTTACAATTGGTTCAGTGTTTTGTTCATTTGTGGATTACAGCTGTTTGAAATGCATCAGCAATTCTTAAGGAGACATTGTAGTATGTAACTAACATATGAATTGAATAAACAGATTTATAATATACATGAATGATTCAATAATGAAAATTTGGATGATATCACTGATTATAGAGTATTTGAAGTTTAAATGATTCGATTCTGCGTTGAATGGATGTAAAAGATTCTATTTATAATTTATTAAAATGAGAAAGAAAAGATAGGTAGGCCATGGTTTTGTTGGTGGAATATGGTGATGAAAGGTAAAAGAAGGTAATTAATAAATGTCTACATATTGATAGGGACGAAATAGAGTCATTCCTTTCAATATCTGAATTTTTAGACACAGTATTAGCCGATTTGGATCTGAAAATTAAACAATTACAATTAATGTCAATAAAAGCAATTCCTGCTATGTTTTCATTAAAGGATTTACTGTGCAGAGAAACCTTATGGTGAATACTCAAGATAAAATTAGGCTGAATCATCTACTTGGAAAAAATGCTATGATTAGCATCCAGTAAAAACATTACAGACGTACATACTAATTGAAGTATTAATAATTTATGCATCAACTTTGACAACTATAATTAGTGTAGTCCCCTACTTCATTGCGATGCGTCCCTTCAAGCAAACAGAGTTGCTTACCAGAGTTGCAGAGTTTCTAGCCTTTCATTCGATGACATTCTATCAATGAGAAGCAAAAAAAGTTACGCATATAAAAGCTTCCACCCCCCCCCCCTCTCCATACATGTGCTTATTTTACAAAATTGGCCGTATAGTGGTACCTTTGATGATTATATTTAATTTTTGGATTCTCTTAAAGAGAGCAAGTATAGTCTGGACTCAGCGCATGAGATTTCAATTATTTTACTCATCGGACAGTGATTGAATACCAGAGGACCTGCATAGAATAAAAGAAGTCTACTACATTTTATATACAAAGTGAGCCAGAGCATCCGTTGCTGGCATTTTTCTCGAAAATTACTGAAACAAATGATTTGAAACAAAACAATCAGACAGAAAATTGACTCCAATTTTTCATTTCTGATTTTTTCATAAGCTCCTGACAACCTCTTAGGGTGTATTCTGGGGGGTTCAAACACATTTTTCAACTTTTCTCGAAAAAACCCTCAATGCAGATGTAAAAATTCATTTATAATCTAATAGTAGAGAAAAAAAATCGTTTTATAAGTTTGAAAAATAGGCGCAACGTAGGAATCTGAACAAAAACCTTCTGTGAAGAAAGCTGATTTAATAAGCTTTCAGATGGCGCAAACCGCGATGCCGAAAAAACATTTCGTTCAAGAGTTATGACCGCGCAAAGTTTCAAATCTAGGCTAAAAATAGGGTTCCGACTTTCGATTCTACAAAAAAATTTGTTGCTCCACCAATAATCGATGAAATTCATTGAAACTTGGGGAAGCGGGTTTTTGGGTCGCTGAATTTATTTTTGACATAAGTTTTTCAAAATTCTCAAATCATATATGGCCCCCATAGTTTTTCGTTCAGATTCCTTCATTGCGCCTATTTTTCAAACTCAAAAAACGGATGTTTGGAAACTTCAAAAGTAAAACAAAATGCAAAAAAAGGGTCAAATATTTTTGAACTAAACACTGTAGCACATCAATCGAAAGATCTTTAAAATACGCATCTTTTGGTGCAAAGTTCACGTCAATATCTATTTTCGTTCAAAAGTTATGGAGCATTGGAGGTTTGACTTTGACCCCCTGCACTCCCGCTCCCAGTTGACCAAATTCAAAAAAACTGCAGATATTCTGAAAGATGATGCTTAGCTCTATCATCCCGAAAGTTTCATCCATTTTTGAGGGGGGGCACTCCTAATGGTAGCTGGATGGACCCCTTTTCATCAAAACAAATACCATTAATTGAGCCTGTCTCGTCCTCTAAAAAAATAATACAAAAACCATAACTTCGCTTACACTTTCGAACAGGCGTTAATGTTGTAGCAATTCCCGAAACTAAAAAATTAAAAGAATACTGATCTAATTTGTTTATTTTAATGAGATCCATTTTCAATCCATAAAAGATTGAATGTTAAAAATTGCGCTAAAAAAAAAAAAAAAAAAAAAAAAAAAATCATTTATCAGCTGATCAAATAAAGGCAAAGAAACGTGACTACTTCATTCCGCGCTGTCTAGCGGGTTCTTCTTGAAGCTTTACTTTTGTGAGAAGGTATCCTATAAGTAAAATCATGATCTGTATCGGTTTTATTTCGCGCTTCTATTCGAAAATATCAGCTGACTCTAGACATTCACAGAGAAAGATTATCAAATTAGTGAACAGGTGAGCTGCAGTGCAGCCAATGCAGCCAAACAATCACCGCTGCAAAACAATAATAAATAAAAAAAAAAAACATCACACAACGACTCGTTATCGGCAGCCCGTACGAAAAAACCCGACTGTACTTTAAAATCAATTATAATTCAATAAAAGTAATAAAATAACCCAAAAACAATGTCCAACATAACAAATTAATCATAAAAACAAACAAAAATTTATTCATCGTAAAACCAACACAGCAGAGTAAAATTACAACAAAGTTGGCAAATAAAACGCAAAATATTACCTCACCGCACTCCACTTACCCCTCAAAGTGGTGAGTCCGTTGTTTAATTGGAATTATAAAAAAACTAAAGCATTAAATGAATCCAACTATTTTTGCTGCAAACTTTAGAAGGTACGATTTCATAATTGTACCATTGCAATCCTCAAAACGCAACAACACGACAGGAAAAAATCACAAATTCAAAAACAGCCGATTTTCAATTTAGGCCACTCAGCATAGGAAAACACGTGGAAAGCATAGGCTGCCTATTACATTTTATACATTGTATTATATTGTTAGCAGCAAAACGATCGGAATAAGCGTGCCATGTTCCATGGGCACGCTTAAAATGTATGGAAGGGAGTTTTAAGCTTTGAGTTCATTAAGGTGCGTGCAGAAGTGAAAATTTGGCGGCTGTGCCAAATTTTGAAAAAGTGAATTGGTCCATCAATTTTTCGGTATAAATCAACCCCCCCCCCTCACCCCTTTCTCTCTCCCTCTCCCTCTCTCCATCTCTCCATCTCTCCATCTCTCCCTCTCTCCCTCTCTCCCTTTCTCCCTCTCTCCCTCTCTCTCTCGCTCACTCGCTCCATCCCTAACCCGAAAGCAAATCGACCACTCGAACAAATCAAGGAACCGTATATGGACATTTTTCAATTCACCGATGATCCCACCGGTTGGAAAAAAAATTACACGGTTCAGTTCAGTTTATGACTGTAATGCACGAAAATACTCTGATCCATAAGCTTTTCTCAATTGATAGAGTCGTCGATGACTTTAAAAAACTTGCGGATATTTTAATAATCTATAACGGCGATTCCAACGATTGAGAAAAGATTACGGATCAGAGTATTTTCGTGTTGTACAGTCATACACTGCACTGAACTGTGGAATATTTTCTCAACCGGTGCGGAATGCCATCAACGGGGCTCTTGCAAACTTTTGCTGTGAGCAAATAATTTGTCTAATAAGATGTAAAAACCAGCGTAAATCGCGAAAATCACACTGAGAAAGTCTAAAATTCAGCATAATAAACTCACATAACTGCTCTAACGGCAAGTTCGTAATGGCGGTTCAACGCAGGTATCATGAGAGATTCCTGTCTATTATGTCACTTTGTCTACACGGAAACACAGAGACATGTCTCAATTTAGATAGGAATCTCCCATGATACCTCTCTTATTATGCCCGATTCTGAGAGTGAATTTCGTGATTTTGTAGTGTACTCGTCTTCATTTTTACAGGTTTTTATGCGAGAATTAACTTTCAATTCCCCTATAGAAAAAGTTTGCAGAAGTCCCATTATATGAATAAAAATTAAGATAATGAACGATAAATAACAAAATAATTTGAGACTGTGAGAGATTATGTCTCAATTTAGATAGGAATCTCCCATGATACCTGTGCTGCGTCTCTCCGCCATTATGATCGATTCTGAGAGTGAATTTCGTGATTTCTTTAGTGTACTCATTGTCATGTTTTTATGCGAGAATCAACTCTTCAATCCCCCATTGCAAAAGTTCGCAAGAGCCCAGTGGCGTAGCGTGCAATTTGGCAACGTTTTATTTTGTCCATTTAAACCCATGTAAAAGGTCGAATGCAAAGGTGTTCACCGAACACCCAACACTTCGATCTTTTTCATGGGTTTGAATGGAAGAACTGCAACGTTGCCAAATCGCACGCTACGCCACTGCAAGAGCCCTAGTATATGCAAAAGGGCAGCTGACCGATCAACGAATCATTTTTCTCGGCTTCCGATGTAAATTTGGCAACCGCGGAAAGGGGGGGGGAGAGCTATGAAAGTAAGTCCAACGAGATCTCATGCAGGAGTTGGCAGTAGCGCCAAAAATATTAGGGGAAATTGAACCGCTGATCGCTGATCCGAGTCTGTTTTATGTTTCACTTTTGAGTGCATATATTTGCAGCGTATCCGTCCGTTCGTCCGTATCCTTACTTTAATCCGCGTCTAATTACCTTGCAAATGGTCGAACGCGTGGTGCATCGGGAACCAAAGCAGCGTTGCCAAGTGTGCGCCATATGCGGGTCTTCAAAATCTATCCCAGCCCACAAATAGACTGTTTTTAGTAACGCGATATTCGATATATCGTATCGATTGCAGTCCGAGGACCTCTGGCTGCAAACAAACTCTTATATTTAAGGTGATTCCATGGCACGTGACCAAGGCGATTGATTAGTCGATCGATTAACGGTCATTTCCCGGACTCTGTGGAGGTTTTTTTTTTTTTTTTTGTAAAACCAGGATTGCCAGCACCTGTAGGTAGATCTAACAAAGATATCTGTTAAGTTTGGATGCTCGAATCCAGAAAATAAGGACGTAACTATGGGAATTCGCAAAATCGCTGTTCGATTTATCGTATCGCACAAAACGTGAGTTTACATGAGATTGAACACTCTAAAGCGCTGTCGCAAAAGTTTGCAACAGACCCATTGTGTGTTTGTTTTGTCAAATACTTTTCATGCGCAAAGATTTTCACCTAAATATCAATTTGCATCAAACTTCAATGTTTAAAGTTCGTAACAGACCCATTATATATCTTATGAAATGGTTTTATGTTCCTATTAAGCGAACAGTTTTTTTTCTTATTTTATCCGAACATTCAGTAAGTTTGGCACCAAGCCCGCTCTTAATGCGTTGGCAAGGTTCCGTAAAAATCCATCGATGCAAGTGGTCTAGGTTCCTCCCCTTTCCTCCCCCTTTTCTCACCCTTTCCACCCCTTTCCTCCCCACCACCCCTCTTTCACCCCTCCGTCTTATTTGTAGTGAAAAGTTCTCAAAGAAAGAACGAAGTATCGTTTCTGAGTCAATCAGTAACACCGATTCGATTCTTTCATAATGCCCTAGATCTCTATTTTTGTTGAACGAGCAAAACCAACTCAACTGCTTGAAAGAAAAATATATGTGTTGTAATGCAGAGAATGAGTATTGACTTTATTTTATAATGTGGCCATTGCCATTCGGTTTTCATAAGCATATTCATAATATCCAGCAATTTGGAAACAACTGACTCTTCCCTTTGAAAATTATAACGTGTTTTTTTGAGAAATTCCGTGATTTTGTCGAGTTTCTCAGGTGTTTTTTGGGAATTTAGTTTTTTTGGAAAAGTTTAAAAAATTTATCTTATCGTATTCTTCTGATTTTTCTGCGTTTTTGATACCAAAAAACCTTTCGTCGCAATATTTTCAAAATTGAGTCATAATTTGAACCGAACGTCGGAATTCGGGGCGGTTTGGCAATTATGCATTCGGTTATTTTGAAACATCGTTTAAATGATCCTCAACAAAATTGTCCACAAATGAGTCGTTCCGAAGTTACAACGTGTTTTTTGAGACATTTTGGGGTTTTTTTGGCTTCTTGGGGGTCAACTTTTGAGTGAATTCCGGTGAATTTTATAATATCGTATTCCCTGATTTTTCAGCGTTTTTTGATGCCATAAAACCTTTTGTTGCAATTTGTTCCGGGTCAAACCCTAATTTCCCTCGACTACATTGCACGCCACGCCACTGTATCACACCTGTAATCTCTTTTTTTCTGCAGGGGAGTTAGTTTAAGTTGAGTTGAGCAAAGACATAGTGCGGACGACTCATTGCAACAGGGGGAGGGGAGGAGGATTTCCGCAAAAACAAAAACACCGCTAAAGCGTTAAAGCGAAGTTGTTAACGAACTTGACAAGTGACGAGTGACCTTGACCGACTGATAAAAAGCAGATAAAGAATCCGCTCATTGCGCTCGCTCGCGCTGCTACGCTCTACTACGCTCGTTGCGTGGCGCGTGCGCAAACCTCAGACGAAACACGAAAATGAGTAGGTGCTTACTGACTAACAAAAACTAACAAAGGAAAATAATCAGGTTAAAACGACCAGAATGAGTTAAATCACGGTGAGTCGATCTTTTAAGTAACACACACCCACACACGGACAATGAACATTTCGTGTTGCTCACGACATCGCAGCATCACATGCATCAGTTATTGCAGAAAGAGCGGTAGGTAGCAGAGTTTGGCAATGGGGCTGTTGCACACTTTTGCTATGAGCGATTTAATATAGTCGATTCCAGTGTAAATACCTCCAAAAATAACGATGGCAGCACTAAAAAAACTCCCAAAATCCACTCCTAAACTCAATACCAATACAAAACCTTTGGTTAGCTCCACTAAAGAATTTTACTGAGTCATTTTTCTACCAAAATGTTTATTATGTTTTTTTCTGGGCGGATGTAAATCTGTGAGATAAAAGTTCGATCCATATCTACCATTTGTACCGTTCGTTTCACAAAGGAAACAGGATCGATTTGCATAATCTTTGGCAGTTACTAAATGTTTTTTCCTTTATAACGCAAAAAACAGAAACAAAAACAAAACAGAAAAACCATGTCTGTTTAAAAAAACAATTTCAAAGTTATGAATGCAATGGTTTCAACAAAGCTTTTTCCGCGTGCAAAATCTTTGGCGTTTCAGCCAGTTTCAGGGAAAAGAAACGATTATTTAGAAAGCTAAAAAAAATTAGTCTGCGGAACACGTTCATTTAAATTGATTTTTCGAAAGGTAAAACCGAGTTTTACTGAAAAATAAAAACTATTCTGAAACTGAGCTTACAAAATGATGTTAGATAAATCTATATACAGGGTGTTGAAAAACTGTTCCCGAATATTTCAGGGGAGGATTCTACAGATCAAAATAAGACCTTTTTTTCCTATAAACATGTGTCCGAAAATGCCCCCCTTTTGAGCTACAGCCCCCCAAAGTTTTAAAAAAATTACGGTTTTTTTGGAATAGCGACCACTATTATGAACCAAATGTCTTAAAACTTGGTGTCATGAGGTAATTTCACGCGTAGAATCCATTAATGACCTCGAAAAATTCAGAAATTGAGTCTAACTGTATTTTTCACGCAATCTTGTATCTTTAACGGCACGAATTTTATGTTACGGATTAAAATTTTGAAGAATAATTACCAAAATCAGATGCGGAAAACCCTTAGAAAGATTTTTGGTCCTCCTTGTTTCTTTCGATACGACGCGTTTTAAGCGAGATAATCGCTGCACAGTGTGGAAAAGTCAGCGCTTTCACCATGAAAAACGGCAGTGAGTATGCAACCCGCCTCTCCGCTGCTTTTACGGGCCGGCCGCTATGGTAAAAGCGCTGACTTTTCCACACTGTGCAGCGATTATCACGCTTAAAACGCGTCGTATCGAAAGAAACAAGGAGGACTAAAAATCTTTCTAAAGGTTTTCCGCATCTGATTTTGGTAATTATTCTTCAAAATTTTAATCCGTAACATAAAATTCGTGCCGTTAAAGATACAAGATTGCGTGAAAAATACAGTTAGACTCAATTTCTGAATTTTTCGAGGTCATTAATGGATTCTACGCGTGAAATTACCTCATGACACCAAGTTTTAAGACATTTGGTTCATAATAGTGGTCGCTATTCCAAAAAAACCGTAATTTTTTTAAAACTTTGGGGGGCTGTAGCTCAAAAGGGGGGCATTTTCGGACACATGTTTATAGGAAAAAAAGGTCTTATTTTGACCTGTAAAATCCTCCCCTGAAATATTCGGGAACAGTTTTTCAACACCCTGTACATGCAATACCGGGGAAGGAAACCAGAACATTTTGAAAGTATTTAAGTATAGTTTCTTTTTCATTAAAAATCCGATGCTTATAGGGCTTTAAAAGTAAAGATCTAAGTAAGAAAAAGAAGAGTTTGAATGCGAAGATTATGAGGAAGAGGGGGGGGATTTATCACCTAAGTTTAATAGGAACTCGTTCCAGACAATTTGAAACAGCAACATCACGCAGAACTTATTCTCAAGATAAAAAAAAAGATTCTTTCTCTTCATTACAAGAGGGTACTAAAGTCGAAACGTCGAGCAAATTCGATCACTTAATTGATACTTGAATTTTAAGTTGCAGTTGAAACACACGTACACTTGAGATTTGAGAGCACAATGCAGACAAGTTTTTTGAACCCGTATGGTTTCCTTTATAAACTCATACTTATATCAACTCCTTTAACTGACAAGGTCTTAAATTGAGTATCTCTAAAACTGTAACGAGTCTTGGCTTGAGAAACTTTGAGCTCAAGGAAAGTATTTGAGATGCGTCTATAGAATTAAGCTGAGCCAGTTTTGAGATTCAAAAAAACGATGAGAAGAAACTACTTTGAATGAAGAGTTTTACATTTAAACACTCTAATTTTAAAGCTCAGGTGGATTGGATTAACATCCGATTAAGAATATTAGCATCGAGAATTCATTATGTAATGAGATAAGTTACTTCGAGATGGAGACAATTAAATCCTTTTTCCCGAGAGTAGGCCCCTAAGCATAAAGTACATATTTGCTTTGATTTTTAACTTTAAAAGTAAAAAGACGCATCTACAATTAGACAGTTCAGACTCAAAGGTGCCTAAACCAAGAAATTAGATGCGCGATTCTCTTGAACAAAGCATGGTATTGGTTAGAGGTCGATTCAGAAGTGAATGCATGTTCAGCTCAAACGACGATCTTTGGCGAATTTTCAATTTTGATTCATTAATATCAAAACAAAACTTACCTCCGGCTTTAACATTTTGACTAAAAACGCGTTTCTCAATGAAATGCTAACGCTTGAATATTGTGTAAGATGAGAAATAAGGTTAGAAAATTCCAAAGATTATCGATTTAGGTGCGCCAACACTTCTGAGATGACCTCTAGAATCGGGCTTAATGGCGGAGCGACGCAGGTATCATGGACGATTCCTATCTAATTTAAGACATAAATCTGTGCTTTCATAGGGAAAGTGACGTAAATCAGACAGGAATCTCCCATGCATGGTACTTGAGGTGGTCCTTGCCGTTGCAGCTGTTATCAGAGTTTCTTCACGAATTTAGACTTCATTAGTGTGATTTTGGTGTTTTCGCTAGTTTTTACATCAGATTTAACTTTACATTTGCTTATAGACGGTTTCAGTGATGACTTGGCGATGACGTCATCCGGTGATGAGCGTTCCAAACAAAGACAAACAGTCTCTCTCGCTCTCACGTAACCCCCAAGTACTTATACTGCTATCTCACTCTCATTTCAAAAATCGTAAATAGAGACATATTTAGTGAAATTCTTTGGCAGAAATGAATTCCTCGAGGCATTTTTATAAGATTATGTTCATAATATGTCCTTCAATAGGCCCTGTAAACGAATTACGAAACTAGAGAGAGATGGGTATACATGGGGGTTACAGGAGAGTGAGTGAGATAGTTCAGAACGCTCCGCGAGTTTTGTCACAAAAGTTTCTGTCGTGATTTTTGAATTGTTGCGATTGTTGGCAAACCGTTGACTTAACCCTTTAAATCCGGTTCTATTACAAACCCTTCTCATAAATTATTTATCAATCTCAATATAAATAGAATGAATTTTTCTCGTTTAGTTTGATGTGCATAGTGATTTTTCTTCAAATACATTTAACACCCTGTTAATTTTGTGGTACAAATTTGTACCGTCAGGAGACAAAGGGTTAACAGTAAAACCGTCTGTAACACAAAAGTTTGTATGATCCCCATTAAATAATTTCGGATAGACGCGGTAGATTGATTTCCGCAAACGCTACGCGAGTTTTGTCACAACCGATTGCGACCGATGCATGTATTGTTGTGATTGTTGGCTAACCGTTGACTTAACTATAAAACCGTATATAGCAAAAGTTTTCAAGAGCCCCATTAAATAATTTCGTATAGTCGCGGTCGGTCGAGTCCCGCAAACTTAGAGTGAATATTTCGCTCGGAATTCGATCTAGTGTACGCGTATGCGCATAAACTCACAGGATCATCAACGGCGAATGATACCACCCGCGGAACAACGTCGGGGCAAGGCGAATCACATTGCTAATAGCTACATTCCTGTGGGCTTGGTTGGCCCTCGTCTAGGTATCGCCTTCCTCCGCACATCTCAGACCAGCGTTGCCGTATTTCAGGGGGGAAGAATCCACCCATATCCTGTTTGAGGTTTGACTCCAGGAATATATCTTTCTCTCTCTTCTCCCATTAGAACGCGTATGATAGAAAAGGACAGATTAGGGGCAGTCACGTGATTTTCGCCCCCTCTTCTATCCTTTGCTAACACATTCATTCTAATGGGAGGAGAGAGAGAGAGAAGGACAATAACTTAGATCCGCTGATGCTATTAAATTGACTCATTTTTCACTATGAAGTTGACAACGCGTTCGTAATGATTCCATCTCGGAAACGTTCTACTTTTTCCGCGAATGCACCGCCGCTTGCACCGCCCTCTACCGGAAGCGCATTCGTTTGATGCGACAAAGAAAAGAAATGTTTCATAGATATCAATCAAACTTTCTCGCATTAGACCAAACCTAACATCCTACGGTGCAAGAGCCCCCTTCCCCATCCTTCAAATTAAAAAAAAAAAAAAAAAAAAAAAAAAAAAAAAAAAAAAAAATTGTTTACGAGTGCGTCACTGCGATCATATGTCAGGATCAGCACAATGACACACACTACAAACTTTAATAAGAAAAAAAAGGGGGGGGAATGATTCGATGCGGAGAGTTCCTACACTAAACTTATGAAAGTACACCATTGATAAAGAAAAGTTAGCCATTGTTGCCTAAGCGGTGATTCTTTCTTTGTAAATTGCTAGCAAAATATCACCGAGCAATAGCGGCGTAGCATGCAATTTGGCAACGTTGCAGTTTGTCCATTTGAACCCATGAAAAAGATCGAACTACAGTGTAACATCGATTATCCGGACGGGTCGGGACCGGGCACCATACGGATAATTGTAATCCAGGGATCAAATAACGAGAAAAATGTGCTTGTATAATGCGGCTCTTGCAAACTTTTGATATGAGCAAATAAGAAGTCCAATCTTACGAGTGTAAAGACCGAAAAATCACGAAAGTCACACTGAGGAAGTCTAAGATTCATTCATAAACTCACATAACTGCTATAACGGCCAGTTTGTAATGGCGGCTCAACGCAGGTATCATGGGAGATTCCTACCTGTTATGTCACTTTCTCTACGGAAGCACAGAAATATGTCTCAATTTAGATAGGAATCTTCCACGATACCTGCGTCTGTCCACCAATATGCACGATTTTGAGAGTGAATTTCGTGATTTTTTAGTGTATTCATCTTCATTTATACAGGTTTTTATGCAAGAATCAACTCTTCAATCTCCTGTAGCAAAAGTTTGCAAGAGAGAGAGGGAGAGAGAGAGAGAGAGAGAGAGAGAGGGAGAGAGAGAGAGAGAGGGAGAGAGAGAGAGAGAGAGAGAGAGAAATAACTTTTTAATGGACATGCACAACCCATGTCGCGTTGCACGATGCACCCACTAAATAGCCTTTCATTGCCCTTTAAGAAGGATGTTCTAATAAGTCCTTATACCGAAACCCTTAAGATTGTCTAAAAAATGGCAAGCTTTAAGGTGATTCTATGGCAAACTCCCGAAAATTTTAAACCGATAGATGGCGTTACTTGTCGCTAGCTCCGAAAATAGCCGTTTTTTGACGGGTTTCGGCTGTTTTCTCTGAACAGACGAATAAAAGACGAAAAATCGGAATGTCAGCACCTGCTTAATTTTATGCTTGATTTTTTGAGCCATAAACGGGCCAAATTGGTTCTAAAATAAAGGCGTAACGATGCAAAGAAAAAATCATGTGTAATTTGGAGTTGTATCATAGTAAAGATTACAGGTGAAACAGAAACCTGTAATCTTTACTAATACAACTCCAAATTACATATGATTTTTTCTTTGCATCGTTACGCCTTTATTTTAGAACCAATTTGGCCCGTTTATGGCTCAAAAAATCAAGCATAAAATTAAGCAGGTGCTGACATTCCGATTTTTCGTCTCTTATTCGTCTGTTCAGAGAAAACAGCCGAAACCCGTCCAAAAACGGCTATTTTCGGAGCTATCGACAAGTAACGTCATCTATCGGATTAAAATTTTCGGGAGTTTGCCATAGAATCACCTTAAAAGAGTAAAATTTTGACCTGATTACTTTCTTTTGAAAGTCATAGTACCGTCCCTTACCATGACTTGGATATCGTTAAGCTTCTGGTATTTTTGATAATCTTTTTTTTCAGTGAATGTAAATTTTTTGAATTTCCCGCTAAATTTAGCAACGTTGCCAAAGTAGAAGATTGCATTCCTTCCATCGACAGGAAGGAAAGGAAGCAAAGAATCATTTCGTCTTCCGTCGCCGCGCCTTTGATAATGATTCGCGAGACGAATGACCGCGGCTGGCTAGAGTCGAGTGTACACAACTTTGTTCCGTGCATCCGTAGACAGGTTGTTTACGAGTGAACAAGACTACAAAGACAACTGAAAACAACAAACAAACTAACAAAGACAACAGAGAAACACGAGATAACTCGGACTCGGACATAGAAACACAGAACGAGCTTGGTCGAACCGGGAACTCTTGAGCGAACGCAAGGAAAGAAAGAACTGCGCGAACCGAAACCAAAGCAGCTTGGTGGGTATTGTATGGGTAAGCGTCGGATCTACAGTGGGCTTTGGTGATACATTAAAAAAAAAATTAAAAAAAAAAATTAAAATTAAAAAAAAAAAAAAAAAAAAAGTTAATAACTGTAGGGAACACCCACTAACCCACTTTCTCACAGCAAAATTATTCTGGGGGACCACCCCAGACCCCCCTAATATTCTGGGGGGGGACCCCCAGACCCCTATAATACTCTGGGGGAGACTCCTAGACCCGTATAATATTCTGGGGGGATCCCCCAGACCCCCTTTCAAAGTCTGGAGGAGACCTTCAAACCCCCTTTAGAATTCTGGAAGTGACCCCTAGACTCTAGAGCCTCTCAAATTTCAAATAGTTGAATATTTTCAATTTTTCACATCAAACTTAATTTTGGGGGCCCTTATACCCCTTATATTTTCTAAGGGAAGCCCCCAGACTCCCTTTAATATTTTGAGAGAGACCCCCAGACCCACCCCTTAAGAGTTTAATTTTACAGGAGGCTGGTTGCAGAATGTTTTCGCAAATTTTCATGAAAATTCAAACAGCTATATTTGAAACATTCCAATTTGTCATCCCATTTTACTCATTTTTCCATTGATTAAAATGGAAGCCTTTTATCATTCATAACTTATTACTAATGTGCGATTGACAGTGATCAGGTTAGAGATGTATAAACGAGTTACTCCCGTGTAGCGGATTGGTGGGGGGGGGGGGGGGTTGGCGGTAATGAGCACAGACTGAAACATAAACATCGTGGACAGAAGTCTTGAAATTGATACCCGATCGGAAAGCTCAATTTATCTTTTACTTGCGTATACCGTCCACCTACGATTCAAGAGAACGGGTCTATATACCAGAGCTGCCGATTTGCGTAGATTCAATGACGTTTTTAAAATCACCAATGATTCCAACGGTTGAGAAAAGATTACAAAAAGCAATTTAGTGTATGACTGTTTAATGCACGAAAATACTCACATCTGTAATCTTCTCTCAATCGGTGGAAACACCGTTAGTATCTTAAAATATACCGGTTGAGAAAAGATAAAAGACTCTAGTATTTTCGTGCATTATAGTCACACACTGAGCTAAACTCTGTAATCTTTTCTCAACCGGTAGAATCATCGGTGAATTTCAAAATGCCATTAAATCTACGCAAATCGGCAGCTCTGCTATACACTTTCAATTGCGACTGATTGTGAATCGGATTGCGATCACGTGACCTATGAAGAGGGGGGAGAGAGGAAAATCGGAGAAAATAAATAAACGCATTTACTTTGATAGTGAAGTAACACAAATTGTGTGAAATTAGAGATTTTTTGTTGCGGCGTTGTTACAGTGAAAAACCTAAAATCATATGAGTACACGAGACAATCGAAAATATCAATTTCTGAATCCACATACAGGGTGTTTCACATAACCTGCTCACTATGGTTTTCTTGAACGGGTGACGATAAAAAAATCTGGAAAAATCGGTTTTATAGTAACTCGGACCTGAAGTTTCATTTAAAAATACTGCCACAACCCAAAATTTGGTTTTTGGGGGGTTTTCAGGGGGGGTGCCCCCCTTATCTCGAGATTTTCAAATAGCAACCCCTATCTTGTGATACCTCGTTTGAAAGAGGGTAAAATTCTAAGCATTTTGGCTTAAACCGGAAGTCGATATCTTATTTCGTTTTCGAGATATCGAAGGTCGAAGATCGATATAGGACCCATTTTCGAAAATTCTTAACTCCTACAAAAAAGTCGTAAAACAAAAAAACTGCACATGTAAAATGCTCTACTTGATGAGTACTTTCAAGAAAAAAATACAAATTCACAATCAAATAAACCGGAAGTCGACTTTTAGGCACCTTAACATTTTTGGCGGGAAAACCCCCATTTCTCAAAATTTTCAAAGGCAACCCCTATCTTTTAATACCTCTTTCGAAAAGGCGTAAAAAGTTGTGCATTTTGGCGCAATCAAAAGTCCGATATCATTTTTCTAATTCGATATATCGAAACTCGAAGTTCGATTTAGACCATTTCTCGACCCTGTAAAAAACTGATCCTATCGTGTGATACATCATTCAAAAGCACATAAAAAACCAAGAATTTTAGTGCAAACCGGAAGTCAATACCTTTTTTCGCGGTCGAGATATCGCAAGTCAAAGTTTAGTCATTGGTTAGGGCTGACCTTAAACTTTGACTTGCGATATCTCGACCGCGAAAAAAGGTATTGACTTCCGGTTTGCACTAAAATTCTTGGTTTTTTATGTGCTTTTGAATGATGTATCACACGATAGGATCAGTTTTTTACAGGGTCGAGAAATGGTCTAAATCGAACTTCGAGTTTCGATATATCGAATTAGAAAAATGATATCGGACTTTTGATTGCGCCAAAATGCACAACTTTTTACGCCTTTTCGAAAGAGGTATTAAAAGATAGGGGTTGCCTTTGAAAATTTTGAGAAATGGGGGTTTTCCCGCCAAAAATGTTAAGGTGCCTAAAAGTCGACTTCCGGTTTATTTGATTGTGAATTTGTATTTTTTTCTTGAAAGTACTCATCAAGTAGAGCATTTTACATGTGCAGTTTTTTTGTTTTACGACTTTTTTGTAGGAGTTAAGAATTTTCGAAAATGGGTCCTATATCGATCTTCGACCTTCGATATCTCGAAAACGAAATAAGATATCGACTTCCGGTTTAAGCCAAAATGCTTAGAATTTTACCCTCTTTCAAACGAGGTATCACAAGATAGGGGTTGCTATTTGAAAATCTCGAGATAAGGGGGGCACCCCCCCTGAAAACCCCCCAAAAACCAAATTTTGGGTTGTGGCAGTATTTTTAAATGAAACTTCAGGTCCGAGTTACTATAAAACCGATTTTTCCAGATTTTTTTATCGTCACCCGTTCAAGAAAACCATAGTGAGCAGGTTATGTGAAACACCCTGTATAGCCACTCCAACTATCACTTTCGGTTCGTTTGACTCTCATTTTTCATCCTATAATCAAAAATCGAGATTAATTCAATGAAAACTGGTTTCGAATAAAAGTGCAAGTGTTATAAAGAGGATTCTAGGAAGTTTCGGCGCGAAAATTTCCGCGCCGTCACTTCTGGACACCGTTATTGTAGAGAGGCTATCAGGACAAAGAATTTGAATAAAACTATCATTAGAGAGGCTATTGGGACAAAGAATTTGAATAAAACTATCATCAGTGAGAAAATTTTGCTTCTACATACCAGTTATTTGACAGTTTCTACATCGTGTAAATCTTACCGAAAGAAATTGTAGTATTGATTTCTGTGTAAATTAGGAAGGATAAGAGGTTTCTATTAAATTTAATGAAAAAGTGAGTAAACATTGAGAAAAATTGGAATACTACTTCAAAATATATAGCTGGTTGAATTTTGATGAAAATTTGCAAAGATATGCTGCAACCAGTGCAAGCAGCCTACTGTAAAATCAACCCCTTAGGGAGGGAGGAGGTTCTAGGGGTCTCCCCCGGAATATTAAAAGGAGGTCTGGGGGGCGGGGGTCTCCCCCAGAATACTGAAGGGGGTCTGCAGTCCCCCCCCAGATTAATTTTGATGTGAGAAAAAGTTCGTGGGGTATTCCTCAGAGTTCATGTTTGTTCAGTGTACCTCCAATTTCACAGGAAAGAGTATACGGGAGCAGTGGCGGATCCAGACAATTTTTCTGGGGGAGGGACACGCCTGTGAAATTTTGAAATTTGAAGCGTTCGTGGAATCAATTTCGGGCTATTTTCTATAGAAAAAAGGTAAAATTTGAGGCTTCTAGGGGGGCACGTGCCCCCCCGGTCGATCCACCACTGTACGGGAGCATAAGTGAATACAAAAGTTCGTACTTCTCTCATTCTTGCCGTTTGTAAACATACATTTCAGAAAATGATAGCAGAGGGAGCCACCACGTCCAAACTTCATCTGTCCTTTTCGATCGCACGCATTCAAATGAGTGGACAGAGAGAGAGAAAGTCAAATTCCAGTGTCCTCCAATGTGCGGGCGGGGAGAGTAACTCGGAAGGAGTTTATTGCGGGAGCATCTGAGGTTATAGATATAGAAACCGTGCAATAGGTAAATTGCTCAGTGCACTTCGCGCGTCGTAGTTGCACGTAGCAGCCGCGCGGTACCGCTGATGTTCCGCTAATTGAAACGGTGCTGTTTTTTCTCTCTTTTTTTTTTTTCTTTCTAGCAACTGTAGCATCTAATAACCGGGCCCGGAGGCTCTCGTTGCCCGTTCGGGCGTTCGCGTTTAACAGATGTTCGGAATCAATTAAGCGTCCACTGCGTTGACTCCGTCCTCATAACTCACCCGCGGTTGGTTATAATATACCGACGGGACGGGACGCAACGTTGGCGGAGGCAGGCGCAAGACTTGTGCGGCCGATGAGCCCCTTCATGCTCGTGCCCCTCTCGTGCACCAATACCACCAACAACCATGCACTGTATCGCACCGATCATCGCGAACAACGCAGTGACGAGTGGTCATCGGCCACAGAACCGCCATGACGCACAATGGAAACGAAAGTAGAAATACTCGAACAAGAGCTCCCGTTTTGCGTATGATCAATAGTATTTTTCAATTCACCGATGATTCCACCGGTTGCGAAAAGATTACGCAGTTCAGTGATCAGTGTATGACTGTACTGCACAAAAATACTCTAATATGTAATATTTTCTCACTCGGTGAAATCATCGTTGAATCATTAAAATACCCGCAAGTTTTTTAAAGTCTTTGACGACTCCACCGGTTGAGAAAACAATACACATTAGAGTATTTTCGTGCAGAACAGTCAAACGCTGAACTGAACTGTGTAATCTTTTCGTGACCGGTGGAAATATCGGTGAATTGAAAAATACCATTGATTATACGCCAAACGGCAGCCCTGACTCGAACATGGAGTAGAGCTGCCCCGTTTTGTGTTCTTAACCCATCCAAATACCACGCCCGAGTCAATTGATTTAAAAACTAAATCTCTCATTGACACAATTGCAAAATAATATTTCATCGGGCGCCTTCAATTACCGGAATAGGCAAAATGAACACCGCGGAGTACGAATATTTAACTACCTACAGAATTTGAGCAAGTTATACTTCTGATTTCTTCTGGTAACTTGAACCTCGCAGTAAAAAGGTTAACACTTGCAAATTAATGTTTCATAGAGCGCCTTCAATCACCAGGATAGGCAAAATGAACACCGCTGAGTACGAATATTTAACTACCAACAGAATTTGAGCAAGTTATGCTTTTGATTTCTTATGGTACCCTGAACCTGACAGAAAAAAAGGTTAACACTTGCAAAATAATGTTTCATCGAGCGCCTTCAATTACCAGGTTAGGCAAAATGAACACCGCAGAGTATTAATATTTAATAATATCTGCCCACAGAATTTGAGCAAGTTATACTTCTGATTTCTTCTGGCACCCTAACTAAACAGTGAAAAGGTTAGCACTTGAAAAATAATGTTTCATCGAGTGCCTTCAGTTACCAGGTTAGGCAACACGAACGAAAATTTTGGCAAAATATTAGGCTATGGGTTGGGGAATTTTACCATGTGACAAAAAAAATGTAGTTGCTTCATTTATCCGGCAGTATACGGCTATTAATGTGGAAATTCGGCCTAAAAAATTGAGTAAAATATTACGCAGTTCCTCCGGGGACGTATTTTTCGATTAACACTTTCAGGGGAAAAAAAAAAAAAAAAAAAAAAAAAAAAAAAAAAAAAAAAAAAACTATGAGTCTTCAACGTTAAATTCTCAAAAAGTGGTCTTTGGCGCTACCTCATTTGAGAGGTTCGATTATTGTTGTATTGATTCCTGTTTCATGATTCGAACCCTAGTCTCGTTTACTTTTGCACCTAAGGAGGATCTCATGAATTCCTCTTGCCCGTCTTCAAAAATTTGTCATGAAGGTCCTTCAAGTCGTATTTTTGTTTCTTTTGGTTTTTTGTTTTTTGTTCGTAAATATCCTCAATTTTCTCCTTTGTCCGTCGAGCTCAGCGTGAATTTATGACCGCAGTCAAGACAAAGATTAACGCGTTGTATACGTCCGGATTTTGGCCCCAAAAGTCGAGCCCCGCGGCCGAATAAAGAACGGGGGGGGGGGGGAGCGACTGACTTAACAAGGAAATGCCATTTTAACAAAGTTTCGGCCATCGACAGAATTGAGGCTGAATCAAGCTTTGTCTAATTTTAAACGCCTCTCTGTTTATCTCTTTTTAACTCGACTCGATACTTAGGCCTCTGAAGATCTCAAACAAACGGCGCTAGCTCGAAGAAGCGGCCGCGGCGGCGCGCGGTTTGAGAACAATCAATTATCTATTTTCACCCACTCGAACCAATGAAAAATATCGATTGTTAGGAGGCCCATATTATTAAACCGTCTTAACGATAGATTCGTTTTCTGAATCTCAAAATAAACTATAGAGAATGCCTTACGAACACTTTCTCACATCAAACTTAATCTGGGGGGAACCCCCAGACCCCTCTTTAGTATTCTTGGGGAGACACCCAAACCCCCCCTCCCTCTAATATTCTTGGGGAAACCCCCAGGTCCCCCTTGGGAGTTAATATCACAGTAGGCTGGTTACAGAATATTTCTTTAAATTTTAATCAAAATTCAAACAGCGCTATATTTGAAATATTCCAATGTTTCCCTATGTTTGCCCATTTTACTTATTTTTCCCATTGATTTGAACGGAAACCTTATAATCTCCATAACTTGCTTAAAATTTAAAATTTCGACAAAACAAAAAAAAAAAAATCCCTCTGAGGAATAATCAAATCAACTTCTTCGCAAAATTCGGATGTACATGGAACATTGGTTCACAAGTTATGCCGGGGTACGGACTAACAGACATCTGCGCCATCGCAATAATTTCTCAATTTCTTACTTCGTTAGAGTGAGAAAGTAATAAGTTGGGCTTTTCTATCAGAATCAGGGGGCCGCGATCATTTACTTTATCGATAAATCGATCGTTAAGACACTGTCTCTGAGTATTGCTATTTTTGTCCAGCGGGCCGATCATTTATTTCATCGTTAAACCGATCGTTCAGACTGTCTATATACGAGTGATGATATTGGTCGAATATTGTAAAACTCCCTGGTAAAAATTTTTCATTGGTGATCAATAAAACGGTTCCAATTCTCCAGTGACCAATGAATTTTTCGTTGGTGACCATCGAAATTACATTGGTCACCAATGAAATTGCATTGGTCACCAATGAAATTACATTGGTCACCAATAAAAAATTCATTGGTCACTGGAGAATTGGAACCGTTTTATTGGTCACCAATGAAAAACTTTTACCAGGGCTTAGCCGTTGTTATATGGTGACTATCGTTATGGTGTCCGTTTTTTAAAGGTAACTCATGAATAGCCTTCATAAAACGAGACACTTAACGATGATTACCAAAGCAACAGCCAAGTTTTACAATTTTTGACCAATAGCATCACTCGTAGACAGTTTTAACGATCGGTTTAACGATAAAGTAAATGATCGGCACGCAGAACTGTAAAACTTGGTTGTTGCTATGGTAACCATTGTTAAATTGCCCTTTTTTTTAAAAAAAAAAGCCATTCTATGAATATCCTTTAAATGAAGAACACTTGAACAAAAACTGTCTCGCGGACTCGGTATACGAAATTTCAGACCAAAAGCACACTTGGAAGAAATTCGCCCCCCTCCCACCCCCTATTAAAATGAGACGCTTATAAAAAAGTGTTTCATCATTAAAATAAGAAAAAAAGGCTTGACTATGAAGTGAATATAATATTACTTTCATTTGAATCTAAACTTTCATCTTGTCCATCTCCAAAAATCTAAAACAACCCATTCATTCCTCAAAACCACACTTTTTTAAGGATCATTATGTTTTCGTACAAAAGATCTCGAGTATGAATAAGAGACGAAGAAAAAAAAAGTAGGAGGCAAAAAAAAAAAAAAAAATAAGAAGAGTGGAAAAAAAAGTAAACATAATATGATCAAGCGAATTTGAGTGAGAGGTGGGAACTCCAGTTTATGATATTTCTTGGTATGCGCGCCAGTATCAAATTTACTTGCGTTGAGAAGAAACTTAAAACTGCATTCTTCGTCAAAGTTTCACTCTCTCGAGTCACGTAATTAGTATTTTTTTTTTTGTTAAAGAATCAATTCCTATGCTCCTAGGAGTTTAAACTGAAAATGTTGGAGCTTATTTGTGAACATTTATTGGAGAGCCTATGGACCAGAGTTGGACAAATAGGAGTGTAACCGATTACACGATTACTGGGTAAATCCGGTAATTGAAAAACGTTTGGATGGTAACTAATAACTATATGTACTAAATGTATTCTTCACAGATAAATAGTCAACTTTAGTTTGATTAGATTTAATTATTCTGCAACTAACATGATGGGTGGCTTGTAAAAAATCAGCCCTGATTACCATATAATCACCCCTCCTAAAACCTTTGAATGATAACTATAGATGTATTCTTCACAGATAAATAGTAAACTATATATCCATCAGAGACTTGATATTATTATGAACAAGCAGATTTAAAAGCAAATCTAACTCTGAGAGCCTATAATACGCCATTCGGACTTAAAATGTGTTTCCTAACTTTCTTCCAGCTCTCGTGTAAAGTTCGAGGAAGAGAGCACCTTGACTTAGCGTGCGCATCTTTATTCGATAAGCTGCATTTTAGGCAAAGATATTTTGACCAAGTCACTTTTCGATCTGCGAAAGCTTTTTTAATATTTGTAAAAGCTTAGGTTTATATATAGTCATTCTATTTTCATTAATTCGTTAAGTAAGAGGATCAACATCTCATACATGTAACGTGATTAGCGTGAATCATCGGGAAGATATTCGCGAAATCAGCAACTTTGATTTAATCTGTTATTTAAAGTAAATCCGTTCGATCATCACCCAAGATGCCACGCTGACTTCGCAATGTCACGTCGCGCAGCTGTTCTGAGTTTGCGATTCGCGAGATTTTTTTTTTTTTTTTTTACTTACTTACTTACTTCCACGACTTACGAGTTTAATTAATTGCCAAATGAGTTGATCTCGTTCGAACTTTGACCATCGTGAGTTAATGTACAGAATTACTCCGTCCAAGTTGTGGCTATCTATCGCGTGCATCGAGAAAGTTTATCTTCTTTCGGTTAGTTTGGGTGAAGAGTCTTCATTTTTATAATCACTATGTCAGCAGGTTTTCGAGAACTTTGAGTTCGTCACCCCCCCCCCCTTCCTTCGGGGAAAAGAAGAAAAAAGGCTACGCCAGCAATAGCCGACTATTATTTCTTGATCAATTTCAATTAATAGTTCTTACCAGGTTAAAATCAATCGCTCGCTCAAATTAAATGGATAGTTACATATTCTTACACCATGGTCCTGATTTTGCATACACACTTAATTGAAGGCGTTTGATTGAGGAACCATTATTTTTGAAACATTGGGAATTTGGAGTCACAATTATTGTGAATAAGCAACTGCAATTGTGCAAATTGCATTGTGTGAGGCAGATCTAGTGACAAAAACGAGTATACTCGGTCGTGGAATCGAAAGGGTTAAAAATTAAATATTCCGATTAATTACTTACGATTTTTGATTTAAGATTATAAACAAACGAGGCAAATAAACCAGAATCAAATCGTCCAGCAGGCTGCTTATGAATGATCGTATCGTAATGCTGTCGAGTCGATGATCTAACAAGTGTTATTCTTATGGGTGTTGTCATTCCGGAAGGTTTCATTCCGATAGAAAGCCTCCCATCTCTACGGAAATGGGTCTGCTGCAAACTTTCGCTACAGCGATATAGAGAGTTAAATCTTAAGTAAAATCACGCTAAAAGTCCATTGGTGGTATCAGACAGTCATAAAATGCAGTATTAAACTCACAAGAGGCGTTTAACTGAAAACCAAGATGGCGGTGAAATATCGACCAACCTGTGTGTACGCACCGTGAACATCCACGATGGCCAACGTTAACAACCTCACAGCATCGGAGGTAATGAGTTTCTTTGGCGTTGTGATTGGTTGTTATCGAAGTTGTGAGGTTGGCCATCTTGGATGTTCATGGTGCATGCATACAGGTTGCTCGATATTTTACCGCCATCTTGGATTTCAGTTAAATGCCTCTCGTGAGTTTGTTATTGCATTGTATGACTTTCTGCTGCCACCAATGGACTTTTCTCGCGATTTTACAAGAGATGGATTACTCTATAGCGCTGTAGCAAAAGTTTGAAACAGACCCATTTCCGCATAGATGGAAGGGTTTCTATCGTAATGAAACCTATCTTAATCACACCACCCATAAGAATAACAAGTACTCGATAGCATTACGATACGATCGTTCAAAATCAGCCTGCAGGTTGTCACACTATGGGACAGAACTTATAATAAGTATTAGCCCCTCTACAGGTATAGTTATGGTTGTTGCTAATAGTGCTCCGTCTTCTTTTCTATGATGCCTTTGGTGGTGACCGGTGACAATATAGGAAAAAAAGTTACGTTCTCATGACTATAATTCGATGCAGTAATTAAAAGAGCAACGCTTGGACGGAGAAATTAATTGTTCGCCGCAAAAAACAAGCGTGATCTGTGATATCAATTATTCCAGTCGCGCGTCTCGAGTCTCGCGCGACGCGACGTGTCAACGTCAACCCGCAGCGAGTCTCGTCCCAAGGTAAGACAAAACGAGGCCTGATTCGCGATAATAGAAAGTGTATCTATAACAAACTGGGATCGTGGCAAATCAAATGTCATGACCGCGACTCGACCCTCTCCGCAACATCTTCATCGCTTTATTACCGGGAGTAATTACAGGGAGAGTATACTTAATCTCGCAAGAAACATGATCGCGCGATATCTCGATCAATCCGAAAGGGGGGAAAAACCATTCCTCCTATACAAATACTACGTGCGACGTAAGTAAGTGAGTACTTACGTTTTATTTACTACGATTACTACGAATAATCTCTCTCTCTCTCTCTCTCTCTCTCTCTCTCTCTCTCTCTCTCTCTCTCTCCCCCCTCTCTCTCCTCCCCCCCCCCCCCCTCTCTCTCTCTCTCTCTCTCTCTCTCTCTCTCTCTCTCTCTCTCTCTCCTTCTCTCCAACCACTCGCCCGCTCTCCTTCTTCGATTCTGCGAAATGTGTGTCAGCTTTTCAGTGCAATGTGACATTTGTGACATTTGAGATGATTTGTACTTTGTCTTTGATTTCAGTACAAACAAAATAGGTTATTATCGCGGCGGAATAGGAATTTCGCGAACGTAAGCCCGATCTCGCGTTGTCAATCATAGTGGCGTAGTCTGCCATTTGGCAACGTTGCAGTTCGTCCATTTAAACCCATGAAATAGATCGAACGATTTCGGGTGTTCGGTGTACACCTTTGCATTAGACTTTTACATGCCATTAGTGGCTTCGTCCCAATGGGTCTGTTAAGAGATGTTAACGATTAAGAGTGTTTAATCTAAAGTAAAATCGAGTGAAAAGTCCATTGGTGGCATCAGAAAGTCATAAAATGCAATAATAAACTCACAAGAGGCGTTCAATGAAATCCAAGATGGCGGAGAAATACCGAGCAATTTGTATGCATGCACCACGAACATCCAAGGATGGCCAACTTTGAATACTTCACTGGAGGTAGAGGTTATGTGTTTGTTTACGTTGTGATTGGTTGTGATTGATAGTGTGAGGTTGGCTATCTTTGGATGTTCGTGATGCATGTATACAAATTGTTCGATATTTTTCCGCCATCTTGGATTTCATTAAACGCCTCTTGTGGGTTTATTATTGCATTTGATGACTTTTTGATGCCACCAATGGACTTTTCAGGCGATTTTACATTGGTTTACAATCTCTTAATCGTTGTAGCAAAAGTTTGCAACAGACCCATTCTTGTCATATCAGTTGTCCTAATTATCGCCATACATATTTTCACTGGCTTTTCATTCAAATCATCATGTTTATTGTCAGGAAATAATGAAATTATAATGATTTAAAAAGCAGCAAATAAAGAGAACAGATTTTTAATAAGTAACTCCTGAAAGAAATTGGCACAAACAGGTGGTGCTGGGCAGGTGTCCACTTCTGTAATTTTTTTGAGCGCACAACGCTGCTAAATATCAACTTCAAACTTTTTTCACTAGTTCAGCCAACCTATGAAAAACACTTATCTCGTATATTCTTAAATTTGTCTGCTACAGTAGGCTTATTTTAAAGAATAAATGAATAGGGTGGCGGTAATTGGGACAGGTGGCGGTGATTGGGACATCTACCTCAAGTTTAAATGGACACAATATACCACACTGCCAACTTTTCACGCAACGGCCGCGGCGCGGCGATCACGGAAGCTTGTCGAATGTCGAGTGATTTGAGGCTCGTGAAATCGCAGTACTACTTTAAAGTTTTGACTTTCAAGATTTGACGCTAGTTTTTTTTTTGTTTTGTTTTTTTGTTTTTTTTTTTTGTTTTTTTTTTTTTTTTTTTTGTTTGTTTGTTTTTTTTTTTTTTTGCGATCTTTGGCTTTTGGTCTTTTTTAGGGACCCAGTTTGGATGCCAGTAGCAAAAGTATGCAACAGACTTACATTTTGAAACGCTGACTGAGCATGCTGGGTATCCAAATCATACGCTCTAGAGGAGTGTGTGCATGAGTGCATGTGCACTACAGGTACAGTGAAAAGTCAAGGCCAAGAACACTAGCGGATCCAAGAAATCCTCCTTCTCTCTCTTTTCCCATTAGAAACGCACGAGTAAGAAAAGGATAGAAGAGGCAGGCGGAAATCACTTGACTGCCTCTCATCTATCCTTCTCCAACACACGCAATCTAATGGAGAAAATAGAGAGATAAGGACAAATTCCAAGATACGCCGCAGAGTGGCCAAAGAAATTGTGCTTGAAGCGCGTGCACACTCGCATTCATTGCGCCAGCAAATTGTCTTTCTCACTCTCCGGCCATTTGAACACGTGTGTTGGAAAAGGATAGCAGAGATGGGCATCACGTGACTTTAGTCTCCTATCTTCGTCCTTTTCTAACACACGCGTTCAAATGAGAGGAGAGAGAGAAAGACAAAATCCTAGATCCACTCTTGCCTCTCGCTTGGTTGAAGAAAGAGTCTCAAAAGACTATAGCGCGCAGAGCTTAGCAGGAGACCACCTCTGATCGATTGTCGCTCTTCACTTGGAATCTATCGATCATGCGACTTGCCCGCATCATGCAGAGATCCTTGCCTCCGAGGCCCAGTGTTGCCATTTCTGGCAATAATTATCCAGTTTTTCCCACACAGAGAATTTTTTTCTTTTAAATTTAAAAATAAATATTTTTGAATTATAAGACAAAAAGGCGTACGTCAAAATTGAAAAACTTAGTTTCAATTTCTTAGTAAAACTTTTCATAACATCAAAATGCCAAATTTTCAATTTAAAAACAATTATTTTCAATTTAAAAATAGTTATTTTTAATTTAAAAACTATTATTTTTACTTTAAAAAAAAACAAAAACAATTAATTTTAGTTTTATTGTCATATAATTCAAAAATATTTTTTTAAATTCTAAACACTTTTTTTTTCCTGCAGTGCAGTTTGCAGTGCAAGATTTGTTAAATTAAAAAACCTTTTCATTAGAGCAAAATACCAAATTTTCCATTTAAAAACAATTATTTTCAATTTAAAATTAGTTGTTTTTAATTTAAAAACAATTATTTTCAATTTAAAATTAGTTGTTTTTAATTTAAAAACAATTATTTTTAGTTTTACTGTCATATAATTCAATTTTTTTTAAAAAAAATTCTAAACACTTTTTTTTCCTGCAGTGCATAAAACTTATATTGAAAAATTTCGTTATTTTGTAGGAAATTATGGCAACACTGCCAAGGCCCCTCAGGCGTCATCCAAGAGGTAAACGCACTTACGGACAAAAGGCTCAACCCGACCGACACTCGAGGGAATGTTGTGGGAAAAAAGAAAAAAAAAAAAAAAAAAAAAAAAAAAAAAAAAATACAGATAGATAAATAAAGTAGACAGGTGGTTAATGGTCCAGGTCAGATTCTGGATTGATGCACCTAATATTCAGCGTTGCCAACTCCAGGGAAACCCGCACCTCAATACCCGGAAATTTAAGGCTCGTTCAGGGAAATTCTAGGACGGTTGGAGATAGGGGCGGATCCAAAATATTGGAAGAGTGAATAATGGTTGAAATGTCTAGTCAAAAAACAAAAACGATTAAAAAATATCTTTAAAGTTTTAATTTTATGGTGTTTCACACGCAATTTTCTTAATTTTTTTTTGGTTCAAATTAGTAATTTTTAGGTAGACGGATAATTATAGAACAATTGATCAAATGCTTTAAGTCCATAGTAATTTTGTTAAATTTTTACAGCATTATGAACTTACTTATATTCTGTTTTGGATATAATTTTGTTGGGATGTGTTGAAAGTTTTTCGACAAAATATTTAAATGGACAAAAAATATACAAGGTCAATAAAATGTTGGGAGAAATTACTTTCGACGCGTGAAGCATTGGACAGATTGTCCTGAAACCAATTAAATGGATAAAATGAATAAATAGCTGAAAATACTGTTATTTTAGGACCAACTTTCAATCAAATAAGACAAATATTACTCAAAAACCAATTTGGGAGTTATTGGCTCAAAAAATTTAGCTGCACCAAATTTTTTTGTTTTTTCTTCATTTCTTCGTGTTTTTAGTTCTCAGATTATGTTTCTTCGGAAAACACCTGAAAATTGTAAATAATTCTGGGCACAGAATGGGTTAAATAGTTAACTGCAACATATCCTCCTCATTTTCTAAACAAAACAAAAAACAAAAAACAAAAAGTTGACAACATAGCACAAAGAGCCGATAGTCTGGGGAGGCAACGACTTCATAAGACCCACAATCTCTGCATTCTTCTCGTCTCAATAAACCGATTTGTATTGACGTAACGCGCTTTATGAGACAGAGCGAGAGAGAGAGAGAGAGAGAGAGAGAGAGAGAGAGGACGAAAAGTCGAAAACAAAGATTTACAACTGCGACTGTGGAATCAACTGAGGGTGGATATTTTGACTGTGCTCTGAACTATGTTATTGCCGCATCATCGAGAACCAACCCTTGGAAAATAACTTACACAAACATAATTGATTTTATGCGCATGAATATGAATACGAGGGTATTTTGGTGTCTCCTGAACCAGGGGAGGTCGTCTGGGACTGTGGTGAGGGGGCCCGGGGGGGAGGGGGGAGAGCTCAGCTTCAGAGGATCAGACGCTCATACTGACAGATTTAGGATGATAAACGCGAAAGAAACAATCCCACAATGACCGCTGGAGCCTGGAAGTTTTACGGCTGTACCTGTTTTTTATCTAACTTATATGATACTTCAAATCGGCTTCAATGACCATCAAAGCGAGTCGTAAGAAATCAAATATAACGATTCTTATACGTAGACGTCGAAAAAGGGGGCATTAAGAGGGCAAATTAACTCACCTAAGTATGGAAGATTATTCGATTTTTTTTCACTGAAATTTGTAGCTGAGATTTAAACGAGACAAAGGAAAAATTCTTGGTCGAGGGGATGTCTTGTTGCGTTCGGATTTTATCGGGATCAACAATTTAGGCAAAGTTATTTTTGTCAGCTCAAAAGAAATGCTCACAGTTCGTTGTATCGCTTTGGTGCCAAAAAAATAAAAAACCAAAAGGAAAAAAAAACAAAAACAAAAAAAAAAAAAACAAAAACAGTAAAATTTAACCTCACAATTTTGTAAATGATTTTGTAAGGATTTTGTAACTCATGTACAAGCCACTAAGATTTTAAAGGGATTTCACTTTTGAAAATCACTTAATGACCTCTAACAATCTTTTTTATGATACGAACCGACCAAAACAGAACAATTAATTTGCAGTTTGGTGACACAGAATGGCATATTGGTGAAAGAACTTTTCGTAAAGAAAGAAGTAAATTTGAACTGTCGTAGGTAAATTTTTGTTAACATCAGCGGCGGCAAGTGCAATGTGGCAACAACGTTTACTCTCCATTTAAACTTATGAAAAACAATCGATCTTCAGGAGGTGCAATAGCAACCCCACATATCGATACATTTGAATAGGTTTAAATTCCCAATAAGCATGGTTGCCAGATTGCACGAGCCGCCACTGGTTAACATTGGTCGATTATTCCACAATTCAAATTCACGGGTACAGGATCCAAGCGGCAAGCTGTACTGAAAACCAAATCTTTTTTTTAAAGACACGCGGTATTGACGTTCAGACATCGATAAAGGAATGCTATAAAGCCTTAACAGCCGGAAAACACATAGCTATAATGCCCTTGACTTACAAATAAGTTGAGCCGTGAGATATTTTAAAGTAATAATTAATCCAGTTTCCACTCTCCAGTCTACAGGGTGTAGCAAAAGTTACTTGCACCATGCAGAACGCAGCTACCTTTTCTATGAGAAACAAAAGAGCTGCGAAAGAAACATTTTCCGGAGTGAAGAAACGATTTTTCTGCGTAGAGCTATAGCCATGATATTTTAAGTCCCATCTCAAAGTGAAACAGCATGAGCTATCTTGATCTGGTTTGTTTACCTCACTTTTTTGAACCTTATCAAAAGTTGTAATTACTCCAGTGAAAATTGGTTTTAAACGAAAGTGCAAATGTTAAAGAGTGGCTATATCTGGACATTTAATACAACTAATCCAGGTGAGAAAATTTTGTTTTTTTTCCTGTCATGCGCCAGTTTCTTTATTGTGCAAATCCTTCCAGAACTTCACCAGAAGAGACAGTTATATCGATTTCTGAGTCCAGGACCCAATAAATGTGCGGCACAAACGGGCTTTGCTTTAGGCCGTACCTAAAAATGGCGATTCTAACCTCACAATTCTTTAGCGGCACATCGGGATGTTGGGTGGACTCCCAACTTTACGTTACTTGGGGCGGGTCTAGAGCCTCTCCAACCCACCCTAAGTGCTCTTTTGAGGTTAGTTTTGTGGTTTCGACATTTTAGAACGGTCCGATGCGGTCCGTTGGTTGGTGGCCGATGCTTGTTGAAGTACTTAGGGTGGACTTGGGGCCGAGGACCGTGTGTACCGTACATTTATTGGGCCCTGGTAGCCACTCTGAAACACTTGCACTTTTGTTTAGAACTAATTTCAAATGCATTTGTCACATTTTTTTATTTTTTTTTTAGTGCTAAGGTTAACAAAAGTGAGGCAAACAAACCTAGCCAGTGTATCCATCATGGCTATCTCCTTGAAGTTTCAATACCACGTCCCACAAATCCTCTCTGTCGCTATAGCTCGTTGGCCTAAACAATAGACATGCTACCCATTTTTAAGGTCGGGGGGAGAGTTAAGAGTCGCTATACGGTGTAAAAAAAAAAAAAAAAAAAAAAAAAAAAAAAAAAAAGGACAGGAGGTGAGGAGAGGGTGGGTAAGGAACGAAGTGCGCGTAACTTACGCTACACCCTATACACATCCAGTCCCAGTTCCCAGCTGCAGCTTTGAAGTATCGGCTGACTATTGCAGTTTGCAGTTCGGCCGTTCAGCGTTCAGCGCAGCGCAGCGCAACAGGCCACAAAGCAACACTTCAACACTTCTGTACAACTTTCGACAGATAGCTTATCGGGTTTTTCCCCCTACCACCCCCCCTTCTCACATCCCCGTCGACTTAATTGAAATACATCCATAATTTCTTTTCTAGTTTTGTTTCGAGGAATGCGAAACGCAATTAATATTTGAGCTATTTCGCGGCCTTTGCAAGTTTCCTCACGTCGTAAAAACGTAGCATCCGCGACTCATAAATTCACACTTTTGACCCTACGACCTTCGCTAATAGTCGGGTTGATGGACGGGCATCGGCAGACACCGGGGGGGGGGGGGGAGCAATCGTCCCCCCGTTCGGTTGGAAAAAAGGATGAAGGATGGGGAAGGAAGGGGGGAAGAGGGGGGAAGAAGGGGAATAAAAAGAAAAAAGGGGGTTACCGGGGGCGAAAATCCCAAGTTCGCCGCCGCCCCCCCCCCCCCGTTCGAGGGAGCTGGATCCGCCGATGATGGACAAGCATCGGGGTATCCGGTATCCTACGCCTTGCTGGATGACTCTGACTTTGAGGGCACGCAACAGATTGGGGCATCTTGCAAACTTTTGCTGTGAGCAAATGAATAGTCCATTCTGATGTAAAAACCGGCAAAAATCATGTAAATCACGCTGAAAATTACAATCAAATGGGAAGACTACACCGTAGCCAGATTGCTGGATCTGCCAATGGTTTTGTATGTACAAATAGCACGAATCTCTCAATAGACCCAGGGTCATTCCACTGAAAATGTGACACCCGCAACACTTTAAAGTAATATTTCTCAGGCACCAATAAAATTTGTTGCATTTTTGAGGCTAAGAAAGAAATGAGCTTTAGTAGAATAATTTTGATTGAATGACATTATTTTTCTTCAAACCAAAAGATGTCGATCAATAGTGTTACGGGTGTCACATGTACTGTGGAATGACCCCCCAATTCAATTTTTTCGAAATTTCCCACGAAACTCGGCAACACTGCAAAAACAGCACACGTGTTGCGTCGATCGTAATACACGATTCAGCGTACGCCGCGTTTACAGCGTATAAACTATAAATCGAGTTCCACGATTTTCCGACAGATACCGCGGCGATCGCGGAGATCACCCGGTAAAATATAACAGGCTGTATTTGTTTTGACGCAAGTCAGAGAGTTGGATTGGAAACGACAGCAATTCCATTTTCCTTCAACAGGATTTTAATAAACAGCAACGATATACTCTCCGACGCGAACGGAGCGGTAAGCGAAGGTTCAATAAGTCACTTGAAAGCAGGGCTGCCGTTTTGCGTATAATCAATGCTATTTTTTAATTCACCGATGATTCCACCGGTTGAGAAAAGATTACACAGTTCAGTTCAGTGCATGACTGTAATAAACTAAAATACTCGTATCTGTAATCTTTTCTCAACCGGTGGAGTCGTCGATGACTTTAAAAAACTTGCGGATATTTTAATTAATCAACGGAGTTTCCACCGATTAAGGAAATATTACAGATCAGAGTATTTTCGTGCATTACAGTCATACATTGAACGGAACTTTGTAATCTTTTCTCAACCGGTGGAATCATCGGTAAATGGAAAAATAGCATTGATTATACGCAAAACGGCAGCCCTGCTTGAAAGGATTTCGCACAAAACCGCCCTCAACTCAACTCGTGGGTGGTCCAACAGAACTTGGCGTAGTTGCCATACAATCTGTTGCATCGACGACTCGTGAATACGAACCGCCAATCATAATCAGGGCTGCCGTTTTGCGTATAATCAATGCTATTTTTCAATTCACCGATGATTCCACTGGTTGAGAAAAGATTACACAGTTCAACTCAGTGCATGACTGTAATAAACTAAAATACTCGCATCTGTAATCTTTTCTCAACCGGTGATGGAGTCGTCGATGACTTTAAAAAACTTGCGGATATTTTAATTAATCAACGGAGTTTCCACCGATTAAGGAAAGATTACAGATCAGAGTATTTTCGTGCATTACAGTCATACACAAAACTGAACTGTGTAATCTTTTCTCAACCGGTGGAATCATCGGTGAATAGAAAAACAGCATTGATTATACGCAAAACGGCAGCCCTGATCATAATACTATTCACATAAACTGTAGAGAATACCCCACGTACACTTCCTCTCATCAAACATAATCTAAAGGGGAGGAGGGGGGCAGATCGCCCCTCATATTTTCTGGGGGGGGGGAACTCCCAGACCCCCCTTTAATAAACTGTAAGAAATACCCCACTAACACTTTATCACATCAATATTATTCTGGGGGGACCCTCCCAGACCCCTCTTTATTACTGTGGGGGAGACCCCCAGACCCCCCTTCAATATTCTGGGGGAGACCCCCAGACCCCCCTATAATATTCTGAGGGAGACCCCCAGGCCCCCCTTAAAAGTTTAATTTTACAGAAGGCTGATTGTAGAAAGTTCTTGCAAACTTTAATCACAAACTGCTACATTTGAAATGTTCCAATGTGTCCCTTTATTTACACATTTTCCCATTGATTTAAAGGGGAACCTTTTATCCTCTATGCTAAATGTTTTAAATTTCGGAAAAACAAAAAAAAAGACCCTATGGGGTTGTTAAAAGCAACTTCTCTGCAAAATTTGGATGCATGTGGACCATTGGTTCAAAAGTTATGCTGGGACACACATAGTTCTCAATTTCTATATTTCTTAGTTGTGAGAAAGTAAAAAGATTACTTCAACTGGAGTCGAACACAAAATTTTGAGATGACTGTAGTTCGGAACCAACTGCTATCATCGAATCTACAAATATAAAATCACAGAAAGATGAGGTATGTCTCCGTCTATACGTTACAGAATGGCGTACTAATGAATGAAACGTGCAAGTACTATAGTTTACCTAAAAATGCTTAAATTGATGATAAAAAAATCGAAATACTTTTAAAACATGTTGTAATTTGTCAGGAATCATCTCCAGGCGTGATTTGATTTTCATCGATTCGACATTTGTTCGCAATGGTTGGTTTCAGAAAAGGACCCCTGAATGTGACAGCATCATAGCTCGAGCCATTTCCGAAAATTGAGCTGTGACGCAATAAAGCGTGAGATGTTTTTATCAAGATTTTGAAATGAGAATTTGAAGAAGTTAGGAAGATAAATTCCAGGAACATACCTTGGAATCCGACTCAAAATCGAGCCGAAGACTGAAGTGACACTCTCAACTACTTTCCCAAGCGAAAAAAAAAAAAAAAAAAAAATCAATCAGAGAGGCATACCTAGTGCGTAACAGGGGATTTCTCGCGATCAGATCGTATCTTACTCAGCGGGTGTTGGAGCGAGCATAAGAAGGGGTCAATCCTCAGTGGAAAACCCTTTCGAAGTCAACTTTTCCATCTCACCTGGATTGCGAGCCAATTTCACGCGAAACCCTCTTCAAACGACAGAGAGGGATATTGCGATCCCTTTCGAGCGATCCTTTTTTTTTTTTTTGTTTTGATACCCGCATCTCTATCAGCGCACGCCCCACAGTGTGTCCGCCTGTGGAAAAAAACCCCCAACTTGACATTCGCCCTTTTAAGGAAACAAATACATGAAAATACTCCTCAGAGTACGTGGAATGTCACTCTGAAACTGTTTTTTTAAAAAAAAAAATATTTTAAGCCAAATGAGGGCTCTTAAAATTTCTCATTATGAAAGGTTTGAAAAAAGAGCGTTTTCAACTGTCAACTCTACGCAAAATTTGAAGTGTGTAGAAGGAATCTTTTTTAACAGAATTTTCAGTGATTAAACTACGTACTCTGAGCTATCTTTTGATGCCTAGTTTTTTCAAAAATAACGAAGGACACCTATTTTACATAACTTTAAAAGCGAGAGGTCTAAATGTCAAAATTTTGAGTTTCCCTGAGACTTTTGGAAGTTAGCTCCGCTTGCCTTCGGTTTGAAACTTCAATTAAATGGAAGCTCATACTATGTAGAACATCTCCTGAAAAAATCTCTTGCACATATTTGCACCTTTTTGAGATACACGCATTTTAAGTTGAAAAGTGAGCGCATGAAAACGCATGAAACTGACTCCGGCCGCGGCGCGGCTGGGCCGAGCGATATTTTACCCAAAAAGTTGGCAGAGACGGTTTTTACCGTCTGAATGACTTGAAATTTGGTACCCGGGGGTATTTTTTAACGTTGAATTCAAATTTTACCCGTTTTTCAAAATTCGGAAATCCAAGATGGCTGCAGAAATTTGTTTCCACTACTTGGTCGGCGGCCATCTTGGATTTTAGAATTTTGAAAAACTGATGCAAAATTGGAATTCAACGTAAACAAATACCCCCAGATACCAAATTTCAAGTCAGTTGGACAGTGTTGCCATTTAGAACTCGACTAAATGAAAATTGACCCCCCCTCCCTCCACCCTTGAAAGCGACTTACAACAATACCATTCACCTGATAGGTGTATTACTATGTAGGAAATACGATTCCTGAAAGTTTCAACGTTTAATTCGCTCTCCTGAAAAAGTTACGGGGTTTTTTTCCAAAATGAGCGTAAAACGCAACACCGTGCGCCCCCCACCGAGAGTTTTAAAGCTCCCGATGCCCCTGGTTGGGTTTTCGGTTTATAATGATTCGATCAAAAACGGGACAGACCTGAGACGAACTGTTAAAGACGGCAACGGCTCGTTCAATATGGCAACAACGTATTCTCTCCATTTAAACCTATGTAAAACAATCGATCTTCAGGAGGTGCAATTTCACCCCCAAGATATCGATACTTTTGCATAGGTTTAAATGGCAAAAAGCATGGTTGCCAAAATCACGAGTCGCTACAGGTTAAAGACAAAACTATAATCACAGAATAATACAATCAGAACGGAAACTCCGTCGGATTTTGAAGCAAAGTAGTTTCGCGTCCGCCATGTTGGGATATAGGATGTTTACATCTGGATTCGCGCGCGAATAAAAAAAATATAGGACATGATCCGCGAAATTTTCGTTCTGAAATGCCAAAAGAATAAAAGTGAGGCCGGAAACTTAAGATTTCTTTCCAGAATTTACAGAAATAAATGAGTTTCAACACAAATCACACACGTCCGCCATGTTGGGATATAGGACCACAGCGTTGCCTATTGGTGCCATTGAATTCCAAACTTGCTTCCATTGGCTCTTATGGGAGTTTCCGTTCTGATGGTGCTATGCTATGATTGAATTGCTCTACCCTCTACCCACGAAGAATCATTTAGATTTGTCGTGACTCGAGGATAAGTTTTCGAAGCTTGAGGCGGGAGATTTGAAACCGTTATTTCACTGATCTCGATTTTAATTTCATTTTTTACACGAGCCTCATTTCAATTGCGTGCGCTTCGCATTTAAAGCTGGATCTACTTTCCCAAGGTCGAACAGATTCGGAGACAAAATTACGTTGAATGGGTGACGCAGTGCCTGAGTGCGGCCCATTACTACACTACGTTCGATCCTGTCAATTATTATTTCATTACCAATATGGTCGAATTTATTGATACCTACATTTTTATTCTTGGTGAGTAGAATAATTTTAAAGGTAATTATATATTCATCTTGGATTGGTCAAAACTTGAAATCCTTCAATATTTACAATACAATGGGGATCTTGCCAGCGGCGTGGCGTGCGATTTGACAACGTTGGAGTCTGTCCATTTAAACTCAAGAAAAAGATCGATCTATCGGGTGTTCAGTGAACACCTTCACATTAGACTTTTTACATGTGTTTCAATGGACACAATACAACGTTGTCACATTGCACACTACGCCACTGGCTCTTGCTAACCGTTGCTATAAGCGAATGAATAGTTGATTCTTGAGTAAAATCCAGCGAAAATTACGATGAGCAGTGAGCACATTAACAAAACAAAAAATTCACTCATAGACTCACCAAATGCCTTTAAAGTTTCAGCACAGAGAAAAAAGACTGGTATTTACCATCATGATAGCTGATTTTGACCTTAGCAAAGAATGATGGTAAATTTCACCAGAATGATGGACAAAGTCACCAGTGGACTCTGGTGACTTTGTCTATCATTCTGGCGTTTACCATCATTTTTTGCTAAGGTCAAAATCAGCTATCATAATGGTAAATTATACTAGTCTTTTTTCTCCGTGAGGCATAGAGGCAGAGCTACGCAGGTACAAGCAGAGCCATAAGTCCTGCGTCGACGATTCGACGCAACCCGCATTACGTGTACAGTGAATTCTCTCTTATCTTTCTTTTTTTTTGTTCTCCCAAGACCGAGCGAGGTTTGGGCTATGTGTAGTGCGGGTTGCGTCGAATCGTCGACGCAGGACTTATGGCTCTGCATGTACCATGGGAGATTCGTATCAAAAAGGCTTTTCTCTCAGCGCTTCTGTGGATAGAGTTGACAAATTAGACAGGAATCCCAAGAATGACAGCTGCGTAGCTCTACCATTTAAGAGCATAGATGACGAAGCTACGCAAGTATCAAAGGAGATTCCTGTCTAATGTGTATATTTCTCCGTAGAAAAACAAAGAAGAAAGCCTCAAATTAGCTAAGAATCTTCAATGGTATACCTGCGTGGCTCCGCCATCACGCCTAAAACTTTTAAGTCATTTTGTGAGTCTGTGAGTGAATTTCGTAATTTTTTAATGAGCTCATCGCAATTTTCGCTGGAGTTTACACATTGATATTATGATTTTTCGCATTTATATTAGATGGATATCATGATTGGGGAATATCTCTCTTGCAAACTTTTGCTGTGATCAAATATGAATAGTCCAATCTGATGCAAACACCAGCGAAAATCACACTAAGAAAGTCTAAAATTCAGTAATAAACTCACATAACTGCTATAACGGCAAGTTCGTAATGGCGGTTCAACGCAGGTCTCATGGGAGATCCCTGTCTATATAATGTCACTTTCTCTACAGAAACACAGAGATACGTCTCAATTTAGATAGGAATCTCCCATTATACCTGCGTCCCTCCGCCATTAGGTCCGATGCTGATTTTGAATTTCAAGATTTATTAGTGTACTCGTCGTCATTTTTACAGGTCTTTATGCAAGAATCAACTCTTCAATCCCCTATAGCAAAAGTTTGGAAGAGCCCCATTGATTTGTAGATAAAACCAAATCTATACGATATTTTTTCTTCAATTGAAAATGAACAAGTGCGACACCAAACAAACGAACAAACAAAAATTCCCGACAGCACCACACTGTTTTCCTTAACATTTTCCGAGGTCCCCGCCGACCCTGCGTATATAAATCATTGGCGGATCTAGCAATCTGGCAACTGTGCATTCTTCCCATTTGAATGCATGAAAAACAATCGATTCTTGAAGGGGCTACAGCCCCGTGACTAATCGATTATTTCTCATGCAATCAAATGGGAAGATTACACTGTTGCCAGATTGCTGGATCCGCCAATGATATAAATACCATCACCATCACACTGCTTTTCCGCCTTCCCCTCTTAATACTTATTTCAAATCTTATCAAGGTTATGTTGAATGAGCGTATCGGTTACATTTCGCTAACACATTTTGTGAAACACACAACTCGGTGAGAGAGCCCTGAGTATAGTGAGTATACAGAGCAGTCTTACATTGAGTACGCCAGTTATTATTACCAACAGAAATTATGCACTCTGCGATGCCAAATTTAATGTTAAAAGCCGTATAGTTTGAATCAGTGGCGTTGCGTGCAATTTGGCAACGTTGTAGTTCGTTCATTTCAATACATGAAAAATATCGAACTATAGGGTGTTCGGTGAACACCTTCGCATTCAACCTTTCACATGGGTTTAAATGGACACATTGCAACGTTGCCAAATTGCAAGCTACGCAACTGGTTTGAATTGATTCTTACGGGAAAAACTTGACCTAAGGCCGTATATGTGGCAACATAGCATACACTACACAGGTGCCGCGCGATGCTATAATACGCAAAGCAACTCAAGCTCAACTGAGCGCACCAGATCAAATTACACAAGATTTCGGCATGCGCGCAATTCGCTCATCATTCAAAACACAGAAACTCTCGCTTTCGAAACGAGATCAGTTTCCGCTTTATTGTTAGCAACGCACAATGGACCGCGGCAAAGGATTATTTGGGGACAGTGGCGTAGCATGAAATTTGGCAACTTCGTTTGAAATCTGTCCATTAAAATCGTTATCTAACTACACAGGTCAGTCAATAAGCAAATTTTAGCGATCGAATATCATTCACTTCATAGGCGGACCGTGACCAAAAAAAGTGGGGGGGGGGGGGGCTAAAAAGTGATGATCCTTTTTTTTTTTTTGCTTCTCAAGTCTCAAGTGATGACTTTTCCCCATTTTTTAGCCCCTCCGCCCAGAAAAAGCCCCTGATACGGTCCGCCTATGATTCACTACACGCATTGATGATTACTAACTGATGCCGCTGATCGGTGAAAAATCTAGCCAATGAGAGTCGAGAATGAACTTTTGAATGATATTTTCGTGAAAATGAAAACTGCGATAGTAATATTCCGTAACATAACCTCTAAATCAGCTCTGAATGACACGGCCATTTTTATCATAAAAACTAGCGTTTTTGAAGCTAAAATTATGTTTGTCTCATAGAAAAATGACTTCTACGCATTAAAAGCATGAGCTTTTTGGGCCCAGGTATCATAAAAGAGCTTGATTCAAAATGGGGGTTTTTCTCCCCCCCCCCCACCGATTTTCTTGAAACTTTGTATTTTGATAGTACTTGATAAAAGTAGTCTTTTTTTTCAAATAAAATTTTTCCAAAATAATTAGGGGGGGAGTTACAGTGTTGCAAAGTCGCACCTTTCAAAAATTCATAACTTTCGCGTAAATCATCCAATTGAAAGGCGGTTTTCACCAAAAGATGCGGATTGTAAAGCACTTTTATGCCATTCAAACGGAATTCAATTTCAATAATTTTTGACTTAGTTATCGTCATTTTTGTGATTTTTAGGCCACTCAAAATCTACTTAAAGTGAAATAAAAAAAAATGGTATTTTTTGATTTTGACCGGGTTGCAATATGTTATTCCTCTTTAAATTCTGCGTAAAATGAGCCCATGCAGAATGCAAGGCGATTTTTTGTTCCGGAGTTATGCATTTTTTAGTAAGCGAAAAACGAGTTTTTTAGGGTGCCCATGAGCGTTCGAGAGAGAGGCTCAAGTCAAATAAATGGAAACGGTATTTTTTGATTTTGATCAAATTAAAATATGTTATTCCTACTTAAATTCTGCGTAAAATGAGCCCAAGCAAAATGTGGGGCGATTTTTTGCTGCGGAGCTATGCGCGTTTTAGTAAACGAAAGTCGAGCGTTCTATGGAGAGGCTCAAAGACGTGGGTAGCCCGGGTAGCCTCAACCACTCGACTTTCATTTACTAAAACGCGCATAGCTCCGCAGCAAAAAATCGCCCCACATTCTGCTTGGGCTCATTTTACGCAGAATTTAAGTAGGAATAACATATTTTAATTTGACCAAAATCAAAAAATATCGTTTCCATTTATTTGACTTGAGCCTCTCTCTCGAACGCTCATGGGCACCCTAAAAAACTCGTTTTTCGCTTACTAAAAAATGCATAACTCCGGAACAAAAAATCGCCCTGCATTCTGCTTGGGCTCATTTTACGCAGAATTTAAAGAGGAATAACATATTGCAACCCGGTCAAAATCAAAAAATACCATTTTTTTTTATTTCACTTTAAGTAGATTTTGAGTGGCCTAAAAATCACAAAAATGACGATAACTAAGTCAAAAATTATTGAAATTGAATTCCGTTTGAATGGCATAAAAGTGCTTTACAATCCGCATCTTTTGGTGAAAACCGCCTTTCAATTGGATGATTTACGCGAAAGTTATGAATTTTTGAAAGGTGCGACTTTGCAACACTGTAACTCCCCCCCTAATTATTTTTGGAAAAATTTTATTTGAAAAAAAAGACTACTTTTATCAAGTACTATCAAAATACAAAGTTTCAAGAAAATCGGTGGGGGGGGGGAGAAAAACCCCCATTTTGAATCAAGCTCTTTGTCTTAATACGTTTAAACATTGGGTAGCTCCATCGTGGTTGAAATGCTATACGATATTCTTCACCCAACTATACGCCAGTGGCGGCTCGTGCAATGTGGCAACAGTGTATTCTCTCCATTTAAACCTATGTAAAACAATCGATCTTCAGGAGGTGCAATTTCACCCCCAAGATATCGATACTTTTGCATAGGTTTAAATGGCAAATTAGCATAGTTGCCAAATTGCACGAGCCGCCACTGCTATACGCGATGGTTTTGTTGTTGTTGTTGTTGTTGTTGTTGTAATGTTGTTGTTGTTTATTGATAATACATTTCACCATCACGTACATAAATCCAGTTCCTATAAGAATTGCTTCTTGACAGATTCAAACTTTGAAAGAATTTTACAAGACCCATCTGCCCGCGGTAGAGGATTAGAGCAATTTTCATAAATCGGCGATAAATTCTTGTTGGCGAAAATCCTCTTACAGTTAATAGCTCTTAAATATGCGAGTCAAATTCTTCGCAGTCGCGCTATACAGCTTCCGCATGAGCGCGCTGAGCATCCGAATAAATAATATAAAAAAACGAAAGTGTAGGGGGGAGGGAGGGGGGAGGGGGGGGGCGGACAAAAAATGTAATTGTGATGGATGATGAAAGAGATGGAAACCAAAACTTACAGTTGCGGGAGCGGTCCTGACAGCTTCCGGGGATGGATTGTTGTTGATCTGTCTTTGGGTCGCTGAACCGGCATTATTCCGTTTCCCCCAGTTGAACAGACCACTGAAACAAAGCAAAGAAATAAATTCCGTTAAAATGTGAGACTTTTGCAGTTCAAGACGAAGATATACCAAGATATAAAATAAGGTGAAGGCACCGTTACCGTTAACAGACACCCTCAAGGACACTTTCAGAGGATTTGGTCAGTACATTTCGATAAACTCAACGGATTTAAGGTGATTATTTCAACGGTAATCAGAAGAGAGTTTGAGTGAATCAAGGATGACCCTACGTTTAACATAATAAAATGGAGCTGAAGTTACAAACTTTTCTTCAGCTTTTACTGCCGATTTCTGCCACCAGAGTGCTACCGCGGTTCGATTCATATCAAATTATTACCGGCCTAAAATAATTTATATTTAAGAAAACGGAAAGTCAGTTACTAGATAATCATCCGAAGAGCAAAATATCTCGTCAATAACTTCAAAAATAAAGCTTAAAGTACCAAAAAAATGAAATATCGCATTTCGATACAAGAATCGATTTGCAATATTCCATATTTTGGCACTTTAAGCTTCATTGTCTTTGAAGTTATTGACTAGATATTTTGCAGAGACGTTCTTCAGATGATTATCTAGTAACTGACTTTCCGTTTTCTCAATTAAATATAAATTATCCCAGGCCTGTGATTTGACATTAATCGAGCGGTAGCGCTCTGGTGGCAGCAATCGGCACTGAACGCTGAAGAATAGCCTTAAAAAGTTGTCGGCTTAATTTTCGTATCGTACCTAAATTGCACTGAAAATAACAACGCAAACCAAATGAGCTCCGTTTTCTGATTATTCCTGGATGAAATAGAAAAGTGTCCATTACTGGACCGGTGCTTTCACCTTATACAAACAAACAAATAAATAAATAAAGAAGTAAACAAATACATAAATGAATGAACTTTTTTGAGCCACTTGGCAACAGCGAGTCATTACCGTGTCATGCACCTAGTCGTTCACTACACACAATGCACACTGTGTCAGAGGATTACATTGGTGTGTTGTGTGTTGTGCGTGTTGTACAGGGATACCAACTTGTGTGTGAGTGTATCCCTCTTATCACAACACAATCCGTGATGCGAGCTCTGGAGCACGTGGTCTCTAGACTCGATGCTCTTTTTTCAACCCCACCCCCTCCTCCCACTAACCCCACACACTGATCCTCTCGCCAACCAACCACCCCCCCCCCCCCCGATTCCAACGCATTTTGTCCTTTACAGCGCATGCTTAGAAACTCGTGTCACTGACACCTGTCTGCTGTCTGCAACTGCAGCCCGCCACCTACCCCCGCTACCCCCCTCCTTCCCACAACATCACCCACCCTCGCTCGCCCTTACGCCTGGACTCTGGGTCACATCAGCAGCTGATCTGTTCAGCGCTCGCGGTGAGCAACATAGAGCAGCCAATCCGCTGCGCGTTTGCAAGATCTAAAATAAACTGTAGGAAATACTCCACGAACACTTTCTTACATCAAAATTATTCTCTCCTATATTACTCTGATGGAGACCCCCAGGGCCCAGGCCCCCCTATAATAGTCTAAGGGAGACCCCCAAACCCTCCTAAAAAGATTCATTTTACAGTAGGCTGGTTGCAGAATGTTTTTAAAATTTTTCACCAAAATTCAACAGCTATATTTGAAACATTCCAATTTTTTCCTACTTTCACCCATTTTACCCATTTTCCCATTGCTTTTAATGGAAACCTTTTATCATCCATAACTTGCCAACAATTAAAAATTTCGAAAAAAACAAAATAAGTCCCTCTAGGGATTGGTGAAAACAACTTCTCTGCGAAATTTTTATACATACGGACGATTGGTTCTAAAGTTATGCTGGGATACAGACAGACAGACATCTGCGTCATCACAATACATTTTCTTTATTTCTAACTTTGTTAGTTTGTGAGAAAGTAACCAGTGCGCGTCGCGTCGGTTTGTGTTGCCCGAAAATGCACCAGCCTTGACAATTGACATCACCTCCTCCTTCGTAGAGGAGAGGCCGCTTTTTGGCTCGAAAAATGGTCAACATTTAAATTGGTCGGTTTAAAATGGCTCTACTTACTCTTAAAGGCTGATATTTTGAGGTTTAAATGGTGTTTTACATATTATATGATCTTAAATCCATACTTACCTCCTCAAAATGGATGGGTCGGGAGTTGTAAAAACCGTGTGCGTACATATTATATGATCTTAAATTCCATATTTACCACCTCAAAATGGATGGGTCGGGAGTTGTAAAAACCGTGTGCGTAGTGACGTCACAACACGGAATTCCCATGTAAAATAATGTATTTAGAGCGCAAATCTCATCGTTGGAACAATGGGACTTAATTAGAAACCAAAGGCATCTTTGTTCTTGGCTCATCAAGTACTTACATTTTATTTATAAAAAACACACCATTTCAGACCCTTGCAACTGCCCCATTAAGGAGAGACCCAAATAAGAATTCGAGGTGAAATTGAACCGGTGGCGTCGCTTGCAACCAAACAACGTTATACATGGCACATTGAAACACATAAAAAATATCAACATATGAGGGCGCACAGTGCACTCCCTCAAATCGATATTTTTCATTGATTTAAATTGACGAAGAGCAACGTTGCCTGCCAGATTGCACGTTGCAAACTTTTTCTACAGCCGATTGAAGAGTTGCTTCTTGCACTAAACCCTGTAAAAATGACGAAGAGTGCCCTAAAAAATTACAAAATTCACTCTCAGAATCGGGCTTAATGGAAGAGCTGCGCAGGTATCATGGAAGATTCCCATCTCATTTGAGACATATCTCTGTGATTCCGAAGAGAAAGTGACACATTAGACAGGAATCTCCCATGATCTATTACGATCTTGCCGTTACAGCTGTTTTCTGAGTTTATTTTTGAATTTCAGACTTTTCTTGTGTGATTTTCGTGATTTTTGCTGGTTTTTTAACATCAGATTCACCTAAACATTTGCAACTAGCAAAAGTTTGCAAGAGCCCCATTGCAAACGTGACTATGTCGATTTTTCATACGCCGACTTCTGAGTTTGATGACTAAGAGCTCTAATCGATAGCAATCAAATGAGATTCAGTTATACTGAAAACACTGATAATATATAAAAGAGTGACATACGCTGTTTTATAGGGTTTAATACTGAATTTAAGACCTTAAAATTGTGATTTTCCTTATTTTTTATGCTGATTCTTACATCAGATTTAACTATTTATGTGCTTATAACAAATTTTTGCAGGAGTGCCATTGAACGAACTGCACTGAGAAAAATTTCCGATTGTTTCAATGAATGTTCCGATAGTACATTCCCGCGCTTTATTTCCCATAGAGACAATCGGAATTCTATAGAGACAATCGGAATTCCATAGAGACAATCGGAATCCGAGTAGATTCAAATGTCCAAACTGTTGCGACGGTAGGTCTTACGATTGAAATAAGGAGAAAAACAACTATGGTTCTAATGTTTTATTCTTATAGTTTTAGCAGCCACTTTTTTCTCAGTGTGTCAAACAGGAAAACCTGAGCAAAGAATTCAAAGAGGCCACTTGCCTTTGTATACTTTTTTCGATACAGTGAAACAAATCTAGCAACGCGGCTGCCGGCGGCAGCGGTCGGCCGACCAACGAACGAAACGACTCGACACAATTGCGCCTGAAATCGATTCCTGCAACCCGCGGCGCATGTCCGCGGCCACAGCCACCAACCTCCGGGCGTTGCATCAGGAGAGCCGATGGAGCGGGAGGGGTTTGAGGGGGTGGATGAGGGGGAGGAGGGGGAGGGTGTCTCAGAGGAATTTACCGCCTCTTCTCTCGCCGAGCGCGCGAGCTACCGTTTGATAAGAAACACGCGCGCTTTTTCGAAGGAGCCGAGTGGTGAGAGGTTGTCGAGGTTGTCGACCGGAAATTTTACCCAGTTATGACAATTCTGTACAATAACTTTCAAAAGAAAGTCCTCTCATCGAAATTGTTCTTCATGGATTTTTCTTTTATTTTCAATCGTTTTAAATTTTTTGAGGCATGATGTCACAAGTGGCAACACTGTTAGACTCTTAAATACCTGAATATTTTAAAAACTTTTAAAGTTGGTCTAGGAATTGAAGAATAAAAATTTCTACCATCAGTATACTTTCTTTTGAAAGTCATAGTACGTACGGCTAAACATTGCCGAAACTTACCCTGATTCGGGGTTAATCGTTACGAGCTTGAGAAAAGAAAAATATGAAATTTCACGTGAAACGCAAGGCTGTGTTTTCAAAATTATTGAAAGTTTCTCTAATCTATCAGAAATTTAGACAAATTGTATAAAACGAGTTTGTGAATAATGATAACAGTTTTTGTAATTTGGGCAAGTGATGTAGAAAAGACTTGCATCAGATAATATCAACCAGCTAAATAACTATCAGTGGCGAGGCGTGCAATGTGGCAACGTTTCTTTTCCCCCTTAAAACGCAATAGAAAGGTCGAATTGTCTTGTCATCGCCGATGACCGATGCATTCGATTTTTTCAATAAATTTAAATGGAGAAAGAACATCGTTGCCAAATTTCACGCCTTAGAGTGACAGTCCAATGAGTAATGGGCAAAAAACAAAATTTCTTTTTTGAAAAATGCTCAGGACATCAAGGGGAGTCGTTTTTCTTCAGTAATGTGGTCAATTTTGCCTCTAAATGGCCGAGAAACGTCGAAAACTGCATGAAATCCACTTCCTCCCATATAAGAGCCAATGTAAAAGTAGATAACCCAGATACATAACCTCAAACCCCTTGTGTCCTGGTATGGAATTAGATGGTATTGCGTGATGGTCTCATACAGAGTACCTATACATAAATGAAAGAGTCAAGACACGTGAACAGAAGTGAAGAAGAAGAAGAAGAAGAGGTCTGAGGAGGGGGCTCTTGTTTACATTTTTATCCAACGATCTTCCCGCCAAAGATTACTATGTATTCGTGTGTAAGTAATCTTTGTAAGGTCAACCTAACCTTCAATTACCGTTAGCTTCACTACTTGTTTTAATTTACAGTGAAGACTAATGTGTGAATTTTATTCTGTTCTGATTTTCTGAACATACTTACGTCAATTTCAATAAAAAATGTAATCAGTATAAGCTAAAAATGCCAAA
>VMOF01000001.1:18721071-18831071 GCA_011764245.1 Trialeurodes vaporariorum | reverse complement strand
AATGTCTTCCTTTACCCACACTTTCACGCTCCGAAACTTTCCGAAGCTCGCGGTAGATTAATTGACGTGCTTCACTTTTCGTGAAAAATCGGTCCCGGATCGGAGAACCCGATTGTCTTGACTTCTTCTGAGCTGCTGAGAGCTTTTTTTTCTACATTGAACTATAGAGGGAACACGTTTACACCTCTTAACGCAGGATTCCAACCAAACGATATTTCATTCGAGATTTGCGATATTTCATTTTTTGGTACTTTCAGCCTTATTTTTGAAGTTATTGACGAGATTTCTTGCAGAGACATACTCTTCAGATGATTATCTAATAACTAACACCCGGCCCGTTTTCTTAAAAATAAATTACTTTTGGCCTGTGATTTGCCTTTAATCGAACGGTAGCGCTCTGGTGGCAAAAATCGGCACTAAACGCCGAAGAATCATCAAAACTATTCAATCGCATACAGCAAAGGTTAGCAAGAGCCCAGGCCATTTCCGGTTCAAAGTGATCCTTGCGGAAGCGACCAAAAGCGATACTCCGTGCGTTGCGTTGTTCTGACCGCACTCGACACTTCTTGAAGACGAGCGAGATGCGCAATGCGCATGCGCAGGTTATGCCGTATCTCCTCCTCGATAATCTATGCGATGCGATACGATACGATACGATACAGGAGAATACGACAACTCGCGGCGGAGTAGAGGTTATGTTCAGCGTTCAGCGACTGAAAAAAAGTTGATCGGTAATCAAGATGAGACCACAGACACAGACACACAGACGAGAGACCGAGACTGAAAGACCTCCGCCGTCTGTCCGTTCCGGTTGACTTTTAATAATTGATCTCGATAGGAAAGCAGACAATGATAATTGTGAAGCTCCTCCGTGCGGCGCGCGCCGCCACACCGTGGGTCGAATCATGATATTTCCCGGACATAATTTTATATACTAACAGTGGCGTCGCGTGCCATCTGGCAACAATGTGACTCCTCCATTTAAACTCCTTAAATAAATCGAATTTTCCTTGTGCACTGTGCACCCCCTGAATTCGACCTTTTATATGAGTTTAAATTGGTAGAATGCAGAGTTGTCAAATTGCACGCGACGCCACTGTATACTAATAAAAATCAAGATCATGAACAATGAATGGCAAAATAACTGAGAAATATGTAAAATCATTCATTAAAGAACTTAGAATGCATGTACTATAAAATGGTTTTCGCAATGAAAGAGCAACACGAAATGGGTCTGTTGCGTACTTTGGCTATATCAATATAACTCATTGTTTCTAACGGAAAATTCGGCCAAAAAAGAATGATGCGCACATTAAAAATTTTCAAAATCCTCTCATTAACTTAGAAAATACCTTCCATTTCAAACAACCCGCGCTACACTAGACACTATATCACCGACTTATAACTACAATAGATGGAACCATCTCGTTTATGTAAACATGAACAGAACTTACAAACATTGGAATGTTTCGTTCAGATGCGTTCATTTCTTATATTATTTTGTAATCTTTGATAAACCGAAAAAACCAGACAGCAAATGCAGCCAATAGTTCATGTATTTAGAAGAGAATTCCATCATTTTGTACTTACAATGTTGTTAACTTACGCACGGTGGTTCCGTCTATGTAGTAGTATACTGGTGCAAATAGTGTCTAGTGTAGCGCGGGCTGTTTGAAATTAAGTGATTTCCTGAGTTAATGAGTGGATTTTGGACGTTTTTAATGTGCTCATCATTATTTTCGCCGAATTTTACATAAGAATCAACTATATTGTTGTATCAAAAGTATGCAAAAGACCCATTGATTTTAAAGCAAAAACAACAACTTTTCATGTCCAGAAAATCCAAGTTTTGATCCAATGTGCGCATGTCTCCTTGCCTGATGCCTGCCTCATCGGAGAATGTGAATGTGAAAGTCACGTTAGATAAATTAACCGGGCTCGCGACGCACTCTGGGGACTACCCAAGGATAAATAGTAAATTTCTTGGTTTAAAGGGCGTATAAAATTGAGCAGAATGGAAGAGAGGATTTAAAACCTGGAAAACATTGGATGCTCGAGCAATTGGCAATACAGTGTTTTTCCTCCATTTGAATCTATGTAAAACAGTCGATGGTTGGCGAAGCAGCGCTTCACTATCGAATCGATTGTATCACATAGAATCAAATGGAAAAAAACCGTTGTTGCTAAATTGCACCATCCACCGGCAATACAGTCCTTTTCCTCCATTTGAATCTATGTAAAACAGTCGATGGTTGGCGAAGCAGCGCTTCACTATCGGATCGATTGTATCACATAGAATCAAATGGAGAAAACCCATTGTTGCTAAATTGCACCATCCACCGCTGCCTGGAAAAGGGAGCTCGTACTGAGAAAAATGTCTGACTATCGTAACGTTTACTTTCATTACTCCCCACACTAAGAGAAATCACTTCTATAAAACCAAGAAAACACGTTTACTTGTGACAGTTTTCCATGCGCGAAGTAAAGTTCTGTTGCATGAAGGAGAATCACTGTCACAACAAGGAATCTTTTACTTTTAGCAGCAGACATTTTCCTTATAATTGGGTTAAAAGAATTCCCCCTCAGTCAATATTTCACTGTGCAGTTTCTTTAACACAAACGAAATACACATTGGATTACAACAAATAATTCTCTCGGTGCAGAGGGACTATTATTGGTTTTCCGAAATTTTAAATTATTGTAAACAGGTTATGGAGGATGACAGGTTTCCATTAAAATCAGTGGGAAAACGGGTGAAAATAGCTAGGAAAACTTGGAATATTTCAATTACAGCAGTCAGAATTTTGATGAAAAGCAAAAAAAATTCTGCAACCAGCTTATACTGAAAAATTAACTCCTTGAAGAGGAGTCTATGGGTCTCCCCCAGAATATTACAGGGGGTCTGGGAATCTTCCTCGAAGAAATAACGGCGGGTCTGGGGATTTTCCCCAGAATACAAGGGCAGTGGCGTCGCGTGCCATCTGGCAACAATGCAACTGCTCCATTTAAACTCATTAAATATATCGAATTTTCCTTGTGCACTGTGCACCCCCTGAATTCGATCTTTTACATGAGTTTAAATGGATAGAATACATTGTTGCCAAATTGCACGCGACGCCACTGTACAAGGGGGTCCTCCAGATAAAGTTTGACGTGAGAAAGAGTTCGTGGGGTAGTCCCTAAAGTTTTTTTTTTTTTTTTTTTTTTTTTTTTCGATCTCATAACAAAGCGCAACCGTCCCATTTGATATCCTAGAAATCTAATTTTTCAAATCAGCGTGCGACGAGCATTTTAAAAGTTCAAACTGAACGCATCGGCCACAAATCACATCACTCGAGTTCTTGTCTCTGCTCTACGATGAGTACAAAATACACGCGCGCGCGGTTTTGCCACGACAAGAGCGAGAAAAGGAAAGAAAAGGAAAGAAAGAAAAGAAAAAAGAAAAGAAAAGAAAAGAAAAGAAAGGAAAAGAAAGGGGAAAAAAAAGGACGACAAAAAAAACCAGTGTCGGTTGTCAATCAAAATCCTCCTATACTTGGAAAGTAGTCAACACGCGTCACTTTGGGGAGCGAAAAAAAAAAATACAATAAATTATATAAATAGAGAAGAAAAAAATATTGGTGGGAAATGATCGGACAAAACAATGCCCTTTAGAGGACTTGAACTTGCTTGTCTTCTCTCGTTTGTTTTGTTTCGTGATGATTTAGAGTGACAGAGATGGAGAGAGAGAGAGGGAGGGAGAGAGAGAGAGAAAAAGAGAGAGAGAGAGAGAGAGAGAGAGAGAGAGAGAGAGAGAGAGAGAGAGAGAGAGAGAGAGAGAGAGAGAGAGAGAGAGAGAAGTTCTCGTGACCGCAAACGGTTAAAAAAAAAAAAAAACAAAAACAAACTTGAAAGCGAGTGAAAGTAGAGACAGATATATTTCAACAAAAAATTTAGCCAAAAGCAACAGAGCGAGCAGAAAAAAATAAATAAAAAAATGACACTTTCCATTTCACATTCACTCATAACACGGCAGTGTAAAAAATTGTCATCCAAAATCATTGTTTTCTCCAAAATTAAAACCTTTGAGTTTTGAAAGATGAGTAGTAGAAGTAAATTTGTTTTTCGCCTAAAAAGGTTGATTTAGCTACTTAAAGGCCATTTACACCCCTATAATAAGTACAGGTTTTTCTCCAAAAAAAAAAAAAAAAAAAAATGGTAAAGACATTTTTTGTTTGATTATATAGTGATGGCTATTGATTTGAGGAAGTTAAAAATGTATTTGATATTTTCAGTTGGTGAAAGGTTAAAGTTTTGGCGAAGGTTTCTGTGGGCTGGACTATGTCTAAAAGAGCGTAGTTAAAAGATAAGAATGAAAATGAGAAAATAAGAAAGTGAGAAAAATAATTGACACTTTTCTGCGCTTTGAAATTTTTAAAGCGCCGTTACAAAGGGATTTTTCAGATAGATCTAAGGACTGCGCAGGAACAAAAAAAAAAAAAAAAAAAAAATGAAGGCGGCTGATTCGATCGATCAAATATACAGTTCGATACTTTCACAAGCATGGAAGAAGTGTACTGTTATGAAAAATAGGTAAAAAAAATTGGTTCATTTTTGTTTTGTTTTTTTTTTTGTTCGGGTTAACACTCTGTGTGAACTTAACTGGTATGTTCAAGTTGATCGAAATAAAAGCGCATTATGGCCAGAGGCGGCTCGTGCAATGTGTCAACAACGGATTCTCTCCATTTAAACTTACGTAAAATAATCGATCTTCGGGGGATCTGGTGAATCCTTCAGAAATCGACACTTATGCAAAATTTCAAACGGGAAAAAAACATTGTTGCCAAATTCAAATGGCACGAGCCAAGAAAGAGTGTCGTTACTCTACTTTTCATCAACGACAGTTCGTGCAACGTAGCGACAACGGAATCTCTCCATTTGAACTTACGTAAAATAATCGATTCAATAATCGGTTCTTAGATTATCATTTTTACCACCCCTCCCCCCCGTTTAGAAAAAATAAATATTCAATTTTTAACATAAATCCGCGTGTTCCTAGCAAGAGAGGTCTAATAGACCAATCTTTCTGATTTTTAAGAAATCGCACTTAACAGTAGGTACTGACTGTCCATAAAGGTCAATGTATTGTACTGACACATACATACTGTCATTTATTAAAAAGAAATCAATCATTACCATTCATCGATGATCCCAACAAATACCAGGTTTACTCGTTAATATCCGGCTGGTAGAAATACCATGGATTCAACAAGAGAAGTTCCATAAACCACAAGATAACGAACAGATCTGATATTAATGTGAATGAAAAACTTGTTTTTCGACTTTAAGTTATTCATATTCATATTAATGCAACCAAATTTAATTATGTCACAGATTCAATTTGCAAAAAAAAAAAAAAAAAAAAAAAAAAAAAAACAGAGCTGCCATTTTGCGTATAATCAATGGAATTTTTTCAATTCACCGATGATCCCACCGGTTGATGAAAGATTACACACTTCAGTTCAGCGTGCGACTGTACTGCACAAAAATACTTTGAACTGTATTCTTTTCTCAATTGGTGGAAACGCCGTTAATTTATTAAAATCTTTGCAAGTTTTTTAAAGTCACCGGTTGAGAAAAGATTACAGATGCGAAGATTATTCGTGCATTACAGTCGTACACTGAACTGAACTGTGTGATCTTTTCTCAACCGGTGGAATCATCGATGAATTGAGAAATGCCATTAATTATACGCAAAAAGCAACTCTGAAAAAAAAAAAACGAACTTACAACCGCTCTTGCTAAGAAACGCTCACAATCAGTAATACAGAAGTTTTTTTTTTTAAAAAAAAAAGGAAGATAAAGAAGAAAAGATTACAGGGTGACGACAGCGAAGGAAGTAACGAGAGCAAAGACGAGCCGGGCGATGAGTCTTAGGGTGCGAAACAGGAAACGGCACAAGAAGAGACAAACCGATTTCCGGCGTGACATACGACAAGGAGCCACCATCCACCAGTCAGCAACCGAACTGGACACCGAGACTTTTAGTCTTCTTAAAAGGGGCTTTAATTCAGCAAGAGTGCAAGACACACAGGGATAATGAAAAGGGCTGCAATATACGCTGAAGCGTAACAAAAACAACCGCACCACGTGCAAGAACCGGGATAGAATGGGAGTTATTGGGAGGTTCCCGAAGGAAGAACCCCGAGCTGTGGCCAGGAGCGGCGTCAAGACAAGTTGCGTGCTTGTACAAAGGGTGTTGCCTAATACGCCACCACCGCGGATAAGGACATCGCACGGTGGTGAAGCGCGGGTGACGAAAAGAGATGTGCAAATTAAAGCGGCCTCACATTCTTACAATGAGGCAGTTAATTGCACGGGACTGAAATTTTGTCTTTTATCTTGAGGCAATGTTAGTCCTTGATAAGCAGAGAACAACGGTGCCTTTGGTTTTTTTCATTAGTGTTCCACTTTTGGAAATACACACGTGTAAAGTTGTAAAAACACGTGTACACGTAGTGACGTCACAACGCGGAATTCTCATTTGAACCAATGTCTTTTGGGCCAAAATCTCATCTCCGGACGAATGCGTGACGAAAAGGGATGTGCACATTAAAGCGGCCTCACATTCTTACAAAGTTTCAGTTGCAAGGGACTGAATTTTTTTTTTTTTTTAATCTTGAGGAAATGTTAGTGCTTGATGAGCTGAGGACAATGGTGCCTTTGGTTTTCTCATAAGTGTTCCAGTTTTGGAAATACACACGTGTAAAGTTAATGTAAAAACACGTGTACACGTAGTGACGTCACTACGCGGAATTCCCATCTGAAACAATGTATTTTAGGCAAAAATCCGAAGGATTCCAAGCCAAGTTCCGTGCGCGGCTCGTTTTTACCTTTTTCTAGAGTTTTTTTTTCGGGAGTTTTTTTCTGATTTTGAGTTTTTAGAGTTTTTGTGTTATTTAATTTGAGAGTTTCTTGATTTGGAATCTTTAGAGTCTTTTTTGGTTGAATAATTGCGTTTTGAATTGATTTTAGACTTTTCTAGTTAGAGTTGAGTTCTTGAGTTTTGAGTATCATTGTTTTCAGAATTTTATTTAAAGTTGAGAGTTGAGTGTTTGAGTTGATGTGAGATATTTTTATTGAGAGTATTGTTGAATTGAAGAGTTTCTTAGAGTTTTAGATTCCATTTTGTTTTAGTTTTTGTTCAATTTTGTGTTAACTATTTAATTAATTTCGTTTAATAAACCGGAAGTGAAAACCTAATATTCGCGTTTACCATTTGGATTTTCCCAAGATCTCCGTTGGATGTCAGGTGACCCCTCTTGAGATTTATTTATCTTGTGCTCTACCTACATCTGAGCTATCGTCCAAGTCATCATTGGACTGGTGGAACGCCCCCTTGGCTAATTCAAATTCCCACAGGGTGGACGAGAATTGTCATTTTTTTTTTTTTTTTTTTTTAGAAACCAAAGGCATCTTTATTCTAAGCGCACCAAGTACTATCGACGAATTAAAGATTGTCGTGACGTTCTTACTCATTTTCAGTTTTGGGTGTGACTGTGGGTTTAATCTCCAACGGCTTTCCCACCCCACCCGCACTGGCCTCTCGCCTGCAAGGTGTGAGGAGTATATGAAGGGTGGCCGAACCAGAACCTTGAAGGCGCAACTTAGCTCGTGAAAATCTCGCGACAATTTTTAATTCGTCGGTAGTACTTCCATTTTCTACATATAAAACACAACATTTCAGACCCTTGCAACTGTCTAATTCAGTGCCACTGTTCCAGAGATTGAGATTTTACAACTTTACACGAGTGTATCTCCAAAACCGGGACACTTAGGAAAAAAACCAAAGGCTTCTGAGTTCTGACGCTTTTCTTCCGATGCAATGCAGAGCGCACGATGGTTCAGACTCAGTGACCACTGTGCGCCTATATTTAACCCATTCGATTACATCAGTCGCACCGCTTATTAGACCATTCCTTCCGCACCACCCCCAGCCTCTCGACTTCCAACACCCCCACTCCTCCACCCCCTCCCACACGCTCCACGGGCCCATCCCATCCCATTCTGCATTTATCCCTTTAGAACTTCGCAGTCCGCGAGTTCCAGAGTCACGGCCGACACGCAAACCCGAAGCTCAGCGGTCGGTCTTCCCTTCTCGCGCCTTCATCCCCCGCTGTCTGCTATCCCGCAACGCAAAGGGACGCACATTGGTACGTAGTATGGCATTTTCCCGAACATTTTTCCATTGACAAAAATCATGATTATGAGCAATGGGTCTCTTGCAAACTTTTGCTAGAAAGATTATGAGTGTTTAATATAATGTAAAATCGCCCGAAAAATCCATTAGTGGCATCAGAAAGTCATAAAATGCAATAATAAACTCACAAGAGGCGTTCAATAAAATCCAAGATGGCGGAGAAATATCGAGCAATTTGTATGCATGCACCACGAACATCCAAGGTTGGCCAACTTTGACAACCTCACTGGAGGTAGAGGTTATGTTTGTTTACGTTGTGATTGGTTGTGATCGATATTGTAAGGTTGGCATCCTTGGATGTTCGTGGTGCATGCATACAAATTGTTCGATACTTCTCCGCCATCTTGGATTTTATGAAACGCCTCTTGTGAGTTTATGATTGCATTTTATGACTTTCTGATGCCATCAATGGACTTTTCAGGTGATTTTACATTAAATTAAATACTCTTAATCGTTGTAGCAAAAGTTTGCAACAGACCCATTAAAGGCAAGATAACTATAAAAACTGAGTTTAATATACGATTTTACAGCTTAAAATGATTCAGATAAAATGGTTTTTACACAGAAAATAACGACTTAAAAACGTTTCTGAAGCAAAAAACCAAATTTTTGAATGTCCGGAAAAATTCAATTTTCAGACCAATGCGCGACACTACGCGAAGCTATACGCTTTCAATTTAATTACGATTCATGGAACTGGACTCTGATGATGTTTTCGGCCTTATAGTGTGCACTTGTAAGTTCAGCAGTTCTTCAGCTCTCGTCATCCGTGCCGCGAACAAATTCGTTTAATTCAGACATCGATACGCCCCCCCCCCACCCCGGCCCTCAACCGCCGCCGCGTAAAACAATAAAAAACTCCCCGCTGACATTATCGATGAGCACTCAAAACACCGGTATCGGATACGGTTTGCGTGTCGTCGCATGCGTACAGCACGATTACTGTTCAGTCGTTTTACAGACATGCAATTACTTTCGAAGCCTAACGACTTTACAACCAAAGATTATACTATAGAGCTTAGTTCAACAGGCAGAGTTGCTTTGATCAGTAATCTTTGCGAGAAAACAAAATTATTTTGTTGATGGTGAAAAAACAAATTAACTGGCTTAAAAATTTCTTGGAAATTTTGAAACCTTTTGCAGTAGTGCGTAAACCACGATTACTGTCCAGTCGTTTACAGACATGCAATTACTTTCGAAGCCTAACGACTTTACACAACCAAAGATTATACTTAAGAGCTTAGTTCAACAGGCAGAGTTGCTTTGATCAGTAATCTTTGCAAGAAAATAAAATTACGATTATGATTCACAGGGCGAAAAAAACAAAACTGGCTTGAAAATTTCTTAGAAATTTAAACACTTCGTTTGAAGAAAAGCGTAAACCACGATTATTGTTCAGTCGTTTTACAGACATGCAATTACTTTCGAAGCCTATCGACTTTACACAACCAAATATTATATTGGAGCTCAGTTCAACAGTGATGAGAGTTGCTTTGATCAGTAGATAATCTTTGCGAGAAAACAAAATTATGATTATGATTTACATGGTGAAAAAAACAAAACTGGCTTGAAAATGTCTTGGAAATTTAAACACTTCGTTTGAAGTAGTGTCTGCACTGCAAGTTTTTTTCTCGGATCTTGAGAGAGGGTAAAAAAATTACCGGGGGCGGGAGGAAGAGAAAATACACTTCGCAAAATCGAAAGTCACACAGCAAGCAAAAGTGGCAACGCTGCGCCACGCTCGTTGCGTTTAAATGGAGTGTTAACATACACATGTTCATGACCGTTTTGCGATTGTAATTATCTAATTTGTAAGCGCCAACTTTTATCCTCGACACCGCGTTTGTATACTGGAAGGTTGTCAAATCTACTAGAACGCGTGTGTTAGAAAAGGACCGATGGGCTGTCACGTGACTTTCGTCCACTCTTCTATCCTTTTCTAACAGATGCGTTCTAATGGGAAAAGAGAAAGAAGGACAATTTCTTGGATCCGCTAGTTTCCACACTTATCATCGCAATTTTCAGTAAGTAAAAACAAAAAACAAAAAATTATGTAATTTCACGTGTTTTTTTTAGGAATTTTTGACAAATACCACCCCCCCCCCCCCCGAGACAGCTGTGAAAAGTCCCCCTCCCCCCCCAACAAATTACTAGCTTTGCCACTGATAGTTGGACCTATAGTTGACTGCGCAATGTTGATTGTTGATGGCTGTTGCGCTATCATTCTTATTTCAATCCCTTAAACAATGAATTGTTGTGTTTCATTATTTCTATTTCATTCCGTTCAAAACTTGTTTTGTTATTCTTCTTCATTTAACGGCATCGAGAGAAAAAGAAATGTGAACTGACAATGCATAAAATTCGCTGGTCGGTAATTTGTCTTTGTCTCTCAACTTCCATTTGAACAAAGGTATTAGAAAAGGATAGCAAAGGGGGCCGTCACGTGACGTTATAGTCCCTATATCCGTCTTTTTCTAACGCACGTATTCAGATGGGAGGGGGAGAGAGAGAGAGAGAGAGAGAGAGAGAGAGAGAGAGAGAGAGAGAGAGAGAGAGAGAGAGAGAGAGATTAAGACAAATTCCTGAAGCCGCACCTATGGGCCAAGGGTGGGTGCAAGGAAAACTAATCTCTGAAATCAAAAGTTCGGTTCAACACTTCCTCCAATGGAATCTCTTCATGATACAAGAGATGTTTGAATTTGATTTAATTCGCAGACCTTATAAAGACGAATATAAGATGCATTATGCAATGACCAATGAGATTTCTAGAAAAGGGCGTCAGATGTAACAGCTCAGCTTTAATAGATGACAACATTTAATAATCGACTTAAGTGCCTTATGAAGCAAGCGACAATTCAGCGGAGCATAAAAAGCTGTTTGGGATGAGGCGTCGGATGTTGGAATACTGTTTATAGATAAATACCCCCCCCCCCCCCCCCCCCCCCCCGAGGACATTTTGTAATTATGATATTGCAAAACTGTAAATAGCTCGGCAAAATTGAGCACTCTTCACTTTTGGCAAAAGTATGCGGTTGATATTTTTTTTAATTCACTTTCACTCATATCTCGCGAAGTATGGGGGGAATTAATTGCAAGACATCGCAGAGGAATCCCATAGTATGACTCCAGAGAGGAGATATTCGACGAGGAATTCGTCTTCAATTAAGTGGATTAATTCCCCTCTCACCCGCCCTCAAAGACAAAATAATATTTTTCTTCAGCGAATTCGTCGGTGAGATGACTCATATCGCTGCTCGGTTGAGATTGGGCTAGGTCACGAATTTGACTATCTGCAGAAATAATAGTTGTGACGTTAGAATTGGCAACATTGGAATTTGTCCGATTGAACTCACAAAAAAGAGTCATGCGCCAGGTGCGCAGTGAACCTTTAAATTGGCAGAAGGAGCGACGTTGCCAAATTGCATAAAACGCTCAATAAGTCAATAGTATATACGCGATTCATGGCTCATGGGTCATACACAGGAAAAAAAAAAAAAAAAACACTTTGGTAGCGCTGACAAAACCTTTGGTAGAAAAATGATCCAGCCAAAGACTTTCGTTGAATCAACCAAATCTTTACTTCGCCCAGCAAAACATCTTTAGTTAGAGGCACACAACCTTTGGTTGATTCAACTAAAGTCTTTTGCTGGGTCATTTTTCTACCAAAGGTTTTGTCAGCGCTACCAAAGTGTATTTTCTGTTTTTTCTGTGCAGTTCAAAAACAGAATTTTTATACGGAGATGTTACTTTCTAATGGTCCTCTGATCTCAATCTGCAATTACACAGAAAAAACAGAAAAAACGCTTTGGTAGCGCTGACAAAATCTTTGGTAGTAAAATGACCCAGCAAATGACTTTAGTTGAGCCAATAACCAAATCTTTGGTTCACCCAGCAAAACCTCTTTAATAAGGCGTTAAAACCTTAGGATGGCTCAACGAAAGTATTTTGCTGGGTCATTTTTCTACCAAAGGTTTTGTCAGCGCTACCAAAGTGAGTTTTTCTGTTTTTTTCTTTTCTTTTTTTTCTGTGTGTCCTTGCATTTAAATATAGAGAAAACAGACGTATACATTGAAGGAGATATCAAAGAGGGCCAGTAGTTTCGACGATTTTATGAGGGAAACTTGGACTGCACAGAAAAAAACGGGGAAAAACACTTTGGTAGTGCGGACAGTAACAAAACCTTTGGTAGAGAAATAACCCAAAAAAATACTTTAGTAGAGCTATAATCAAAGGTTTTGTACATCTAACTTGAGAGATTTTGCTGGGCGAACCAAACCTTTGGTTGGCTCAACTAAAGTCTTTTGATGGGTCATTTTTCTACCCAAGATTTTGTCAGAGCTACTAAAGTGCCTTCTTGTGTTTCTTCTGTGTGCACGTGCTTGTGAAAAATATATGAATACAGTCTCGGATACATTGATGAATCTATTAATAAAAATTATTTTTCGACTTACACTACACACCTTTGTGCTTCAGAGCTAAACACACCTGGCTCAGGTCAAACAACAGCATCCTGACCGCCCGGACACTAGCCAATATATGCTTGTACGAGAACGGATCGCAAAAAAGGGAAAGATTTAAGAAGAAGTATGTAAGTACGTTGAAGCAGGTGATGATATATCATTTTCAATCGACAAATATTAAGCTCTTCAGATTTGCGGACAGCCGGCTGTTAAGGTAAAAAGGCGGGATTCTTTGATGATAAGCCAGAGAAAAAGGATACTTATAAGAAAGGGTGAAAAGTAGGGGCAAGCACCGGGCAGCCTCCGAGGTAGATGATGGGGACAGCACATGATCAGGTGAGGCCATCTGCGTCTAACATCACGCGTTTTGTGTTGCGAGTTTCTGCCTGAATACTTATGGGGGTATAAGGCTTTATGCCATCTAAGCATATGCAATTTAGAGGAGAGTTTAGATACACTTTTATAAATAACCCTTTAAGCTACAGAATTGAACTTTGCAAGTACCTACCTACAGGTACCCTTTAATAGCCTAAGGAACTAAAGAATTGAACTTTTTTATTTATATTTTAAATCCCATTTTTCAAAACGTTCAAAATTTAGAACTTTTTTTTTTTTTTTTTTTTTTTTTTAATTTTCTTGGAGATTCTGGACCTCTAAATTGGAGCTCTAAATGAAAGCAAATGGGTTATTAGTCAATCAAACTTAAGTAGTATGACTGACGACAGTAAGAATCTTTTTTTTTTTTTTATTGTTTTTTCCACCCACTCATACTGCAATTCAACAGCTGTTGTGGAATCAGCACGCGACGGCTTTCAATTCGATACAGGATAAACTATCGCGAAATTCGGATTGGTAAGTTTCAAATCACGAACTCTTCCCTTAAACAGTCCAAATCTCAAAATCATCAAAGAAAAGTTGGACCCCTTTAGGTATAAACGCCAGACATGTGCGTCAGCAGAAAATTTTTTAGGGAGGGGCTTCAAAACAGCAAAAAAAGAAAATTGTCTAACCTCAAATCCTATTTCCAGGGGGAAGCAAACCCTCGATTTTTACAGAATTTTTCTTGCTCTCAGCTTATTTTCGGGGAAATTAGAGCCCCCTGAACCTGGGTATAGAAACGCTAACACAGAGAAAACCATCACTGACAATTAGTTCTAAAATCATTTTTAGCGTTCGATTTTTTTCATTGGGTTTAAGTGCAGTTGCGTCATTTCAGGTCTTGCCGGGGGGGGGGGGGCAAAATATTCTGACCTATTTTGGTACCTGAAACTCTGACCTTCGAGGTCATTGATGAATGATGACCTTAAAGACCGTATTCACTTACTATATCTGGGCAAATTTTGTTCAGAACTTTTCAAGAAATATAAAGCTTTTTCGATTAACCTCTACTCACTACATTTGACAACTTTTTTTTTTTTTTGCTTCTTGAATTTTCTGTGTGAGCCAAAATTTCGGTTTGTGCCAAAGTACGGATGGGGGGCGCCCCCCCCCACATGACGTCACTGTTTAAGGAGACGGATTGCAACGTTGCCTGATTGCATTCTAAGTCACTCGGGTTTTCTCCATGTCCTTTTCAAGATATTCGTGATATCGCGTATAGTCAGTATTTCTGTCGTAATTATCTTTTCTTCCTTTCGTGCTTCGGTAACATGATCGAGCGATTTTATGCTGTGATTGAGGTGCATCACTGGTGCAACGGGAACGCTTTCGTTCAAACCGATCGAAGGCGCGATAATGCAACCGAAGCCTGGCTATGGACCCTGGAAGACGTCTTCATATTCATATACCAAGCAGCTGGCACTACATTCGCCTGGTCACTGGTAAACCTTTGTTACCACTTTGCTAACGTTATCACCTGTCACCGATTAGCTGCGGCTGCATAATATTCAGGGACGTTAGAAGAAACTCAATAGTACCTCCATCCTGAGCACCGGCTGAACATTTTTCAGAGTCGTCTAAGGAGTGTGGATCTATATTTTGCCATGTTGGTTTACAGCTAGAGAGTACATTGATCATTAATGCCACTGGCGCAACCAGGATCCTCTTCCATCTCTCTCATTTCGTATTTGAATGTATAAGTAGGAAAAGGACAGAAAGAGGGGGTTTTATCCCCTTGTCCATCCTTGTCTAACATACGTTTTTTTAATGGAGAAAAGAGAGAGATGCAGAAACTCTCGGTGCACTGGCGCAACCGTGATCTCTTCCATCTCTCTCATTTCGCATTTGAATGTATAAGTAGGAAAAGGACAGAAAGAGAGGGTTTTATCCCGTTGTCCATCCTTGTCTAACATAAGCTTTTTAATGGAGAAAAGAGAGAGAGATGAAGAAACTCTCAGTGCGCTACTGATTAAATGCACTCTATTGTACGTTCCATCAGGTTGTTCTAAAAATAAAGGGATTGTCCCTCAAAATCTGGCATCCGTGTCTGTTACCTGATTCTGCTCACGTGTTCCCCCAAGATGAAAAAAAGAGGAACTCGGCATTGGTCCTCAGTCCTCACCTCCCTCATTCCTGTATCCGGTGTGCGCACCCCTTCCTCCCTCTCCCCCCCCGCAACAACCACCGTCATATCATGCCTCCCTCTCTTGCGTGTCATCTTTTCTATTCCTCTATTTTTTCGTCCTCCTGGGAATCGGATGTTGGAGCAGAGGACAGAGGTTACGAGGTGGAGGCGGAGGAGAGCGAAAGATCGACCTGGTATTACTCAGTTCATCTCTCGTTCATGTTTTATCAATTTTTTTTTATTTTCCATGTGTCTTTTAGTCGAAATGTATCATTCAAATACGCTCTGCGTGCAGCACTCTGAGAGAGTTCTTTTTTTTTTTTAAATCCAAGGTGTATTTCGTTTGTGTTAAAGAAACTGCACAGTGAATTATTGACCAAGGAGAAATTCCTTTAACCAAAAAAAAATGTCTGCTGCTTCAAGTATAAAAGGTTCCCTGTTGTGACAGTGATTCTCCTTCATGCAATCAGAACTTTACTCCGCGCAATGAAAGCTGTCGCACAAGTAAACGTGTTTCCTTGTTCTTAAAGAAGTGATTTCTCTCACAATAAGTCAACGGTTTAGCCAAAAATCACAACAATTCACTCATCGGTCGAAATCAGCCGACTGAGACAAAAAATTGAGAAATTTAGGGTTTCTGCGGCATCTTATTCCCAAGAAATTGCTCTCGAAGGATTTAAATTGAATTTCCCGCCAATGTGGTTAATTTTGGGGGTTTGATCCCCTTGTGATCACTAATCTAAACGTATCTAGCGCCGTTGATGATCCAACCCAGCCCCCCTCCCTTTCCCGAGCAGTCATTTCTAATCAGACACATACACGTATTTCAGTGGCGTAGCGTGCAATTTGGCATCGTTGCACTTGGTCTATTTAAACCAATGAAAAAGATCGAAGTATTGGGTGTTCGGTGAACACCCTGGCATTCGACCTTTTCCATGGGTTTTCAGATGGACAAATTGCAATGTTACCAAAGTGCACGCTACGCCACTGACGTATTTGTTTACCAACAAATAGGATCTTCAGATTATCAGCAGGAAAATTCTGACGAAACTCAAACAATTAAATGACTTGAACTGCGCAGATAAGACCACTTTTTTCTTTATAGGGAGTAGGTAACTAGACTAAACAGTAAACGTAATACAATTTCAAGGGAAGGAAAGGGGAAACAAAACAATAACAAAACTCAAAGCGGGGAAACAAAAACAAAACAGAGACAATCGAAAAAAGCTTTTCACGGATAAGAAAGAGGTGTGCCACACTTAACGCGTGATGCGTTCTACCAGAGCTGCCGTTTTCCGTATAATAAATAAATGGCATTTTTCAATTCACCGATGATTCCACCGGTTGAGAAAAGATTACACAGTTCAGTTCAGGGTGTCTATAATGCACGAAAATACTCTGAGCTGTAATCTTTTCGTAACTGTTGGAGTCGTCGATGACTTTAAAAAACTTGCGAATATTTGATTTAACCGATTGAGAGACGATTACAGGTCAGAGTATTTTCGTGGAGTACAGTCACACACTGAACTGAACTGTGTAATCTTTTCTCAACCAGAGGAATCATCGGTAAATTGAAAAATGCCATTAATTATACGCAAAACGGTAGCTCTGCGTTCTAATCATGAAATTGATGATTCTCAGAACAAAAGAATGGATCTCGCCGGTATAGTTCTACGGATTTCCACTTTCGATTCTAATTCTAAACAAAAATATTTAGGTTGGCACCGAAAGTAGACTCTTTGGCATCACATCAAACTGTGTCATTGTTCCGCGACGCCTGACCCAACATTTTAATCTGCAAAGTACTTACGGCTAAATTAAATCTTGACGTACGGGAGTCGGGAACTCACCGCAAGCTGCGTCTAAATAGTTAAAATAATCCTCTAGAATATGGTGTCAATTCTCGCGTTTATCGAAATGTTTCAACGTTGTTAGTGAGAGATAATTACTAATTAGGTCAAGCGTCAAGGCATCCGTCAAAAAATGACCACAACGCAGTAGTGCAACGAGAGTTTCTTCATCTCTCTCTTTTTTCCATTAAGAAACGTATGTTAGACAAGGATGAACAAGGGGATAAAACCCCCTCTTTCTGTCCTTTTCTTACTTATACATTCAAATAGGAAATGAAAGAGATGGAAGAGGCTCTGGTTGCGCCAATGGACCACAAAAAGTATATAATAACATAATTATATTGTAATAATAATATAAAAAAAGAATAACAGAAATAGAAAAATTGATAGATGTCATAAATATTCTATGCTACTTTTCTCGTTCCAGAAGGAAAATGGTCCGAACAATAAAATACACCGCGTTGTCAGATTGAACAAGTTAACTGGATAATGTCTGTCATGGCTCTTGCAACCGTCTACTGTGAGCAAATGAATAGTTCGATCTGATGTAAAAACCAGCTATAATTACGAAAATCACATTAAGATCGTCTAAAATTCAGTAAACAAACGCACATAGCTGCTGTAACGGCAAGTTCGTAATGGCAGTTCAACGCAGGTATCACGGGAGAATAGATAAGTGATTTATTTTCAATCTTTAGACAAAAGCCAATGAGAAAAAAAAAATGTTAAATTACTCAAAGTTACACGTAAACTATACAAGACAAATTAAATAAACTAACGTAAAATTAATATAAAAATTAGACTGAAAATTCGGTACCTCCATAGGAGAGCCTGTTTTGCAGGTTACCTTCAATAAAGAAAATTAAATAATTGAAGATACGCGAGAGAGTTTAAGAGTGAGGGAGAGAGGGAGTGGGGTTTTCGTACAAAATACTCAACTTCGTTTTTTTTGTTTTTTTTTTTTTTTTTTTTTTTTTTTTTCAAAAGGTTGCCAAATGTTTTGTTGTTACTTCCATCATGTATAATTTTTTTTTTTTTTTACCTGCGTCTCTCCGCAATTGACCCCGACTCTGAGAGCGAATTTCGTGAATTTTTAATGCACTCACCGTCTCATTTTTACAGGTTTTTATGCATGAATTAACTCTTCAATCACCTGTAGCAAAAGTTTGCAAAAGCCCCATTCTAATCCTGACGTCATCCATAAACAGGTCTATTATAGTAAGGCGAGGGGGCTCTTCCATTCATGTCTACTTCGGCAACAGAGAGCCTGAAAGGAGATCTCATAACGCGAGGCGGAAATAATTGTTCTGATCTCGGGCACTTGGCCAAAAAATAGGAAATAAATAATTGGAGACAGAGAACACATGGAGAGCTGGAAAACATGACCACGGTGAGAGTAGAACATTTATAACGTTCATAAATGTTGGTCCTGAGTGTCTTGCGAGTGTCCTGACCATGAATGAAGGGACAGAGGGAGGATCGGCTCGGTCAGTAGATAGGGGGCGGGACAGAACGTGTCAAAGCCTCCAGAGGGGTACAGAGAGGGGGAGGGAAACGTGGACCATCGAAGCAGCGACACGGAATAGCGAATTGTACTTGAACCAGTACCACGAGCGCCAAAGATACAATTTAACCAGATCCATACTAGGCGAAAGATCATTCATCGATTCGTGAGCGACCTTGCGAGGTTGTCTCTCTCATAGCAATGAACTGAGCTTTTTGCAACTAGAAATAAGGAACGGGTAAGTAAAAAAGCAATTTGGTGTAACCTCAAAGACTCGGTCAGCAGAATGGCGTTGCCAAATGTTGAGAACGTTCCCACTAGATTCCTTGTAGCTAGTTAAGACGCAAGTGAAAGAATCTGATTTTTTTTGTTTTTTTTGTTTGTAAATCTGACTTTAAAATCAAATTGTTTTTTTCTTTTTTTTTTTCTTTCTTTCTTTTTTTTTCTGAAAGTATTAATCGAAAGGGGCGTCCCTATAGGAACTGTGTAATTTTTTACTCCATTTCTGATCCAAATTTCAAAAGGCCTCGTTTCTAATGAACGGTAGCCGCGTATATCGAGTGCCCAGAGGGGAAGGGGAGGGGGGCATAAGAGGGCTCTGTAAGAATAGTAGTATATGGGCACGTTGAGGACAGTCAGGTCAAATCTCAAATTTATCCAAAAATCAATGTCAAAATGGCAAAAAAACCCAGTTTATAAGTTTCTCTGGAAAATGAAATAATTTAAAATACGATTTTACCCTTGAAAATAAGTAATAACCTTTAAAAAATACGTTATTCTTGAACTTTTTTAAGATGCGCACAGGCGTGCAGACAAGTATAAAAAAATTAAAAGCTAATATTTACCTTTAATTCACGTCTTTTTCTGATGAAAACTATGAATCTGTAAAACCAGCGTTCATTCAACCTATTCTGTAAAACTCGACTAATAATCTGTAAACTACTATAAATGCGTCATAAAAATGTAGCAACTTTACCAAACATTTTAAGATGCACCCAAATGTTCACACAAGAAAAAGTAGTTCAAAATTAGTACTTAGCTATGTATCAAGACTTTTTCTGGAAAATCTGTAATCCTGTCAACAGCCGTTGAGGACAGTCAGGCTAAATTTCAATTTTATTTTTTACGTGAGCTTCCTTAACGAAACATACTTTAAAAAAATTATTTCATATAAATGGATGTCTACTAAGATTCTTGTATCAGTGAAGATGAGTTTGATTTTGAAAACGTTATACCGTATTTCAAAAACCCTATTGAACGGACACGGTCAAAATATGAAGCTCAAATCTACGCTAGTTTGTTTCAATTCCTGTACATTTTCCTTGATTAGTTTCAACATTGTATCTCCATTTAATTTTTCTAAATTTTGATAATTTAATGTAAACCCTTTTATTTTAGTCACAGTTTTACCTAAGTTAGTTACATAATGATAAATCTTAGGACCAGTTGACACCCACAACTTTATATACTCATCTTTTCGTAGTTCATCAGTCCATTCTCCAAGCAAATCACCGGTTTTAACTGTATTTAACGTATTATCATGATAAAATATAGAATCTGTATCACAACCAAGCACGACTTCACCCAATGTATCTAATTTCTCATACAACCTTAATCTTGCGTTTGCTGTAGTAAATAAAACTATGTAGATATTAGTACTCGTACTATTCTCAACATAGTAATCCTTATATTTATAACTCATCTGTACAGTCTCTTCGGTCAATCTATCATCCAGTAATATTTCATAAAATCTTCTGACATCTGTAACATACTCTGTTTGGCTCATGTTTTGTCTCTGCCCGAATTTTCCCCACAGACTATTCAAACATATTTTTGATACAGCTCTTCTACCCTGATTTACTTCAATTTTTTCAGGATCCAAGTCAGTGTCTAGTTTCTTTTTTATATCCTGTATGTATTCTTCATTTGAATTATAATTATGAGGACTTGATTCTAATTTAATTTTCATAAAGTTTTTCACGTAGTTTCTAAATAATTTATTACTCTTTTTCTCAAAATGCCACACTTCGTAAATTTCTTGAATCTTGTAACCTTTTTGAATGGCTTTATTGACTTCAATAGTTGCCCCAGTCCCTGTAATGATTCTTTCCTCATCACTATGGCGGCAGTCTCTTATTTTATTTTCAGCACATTTCAAACATAATGGAAATAATAATTTTTCATTTTTACGCATATTAACTTTTACGGGTAGTACAGGATGATATAAATTCTTTGGTGGTAAAATTTTACATTTTATTATTCCAAACCATTTACTATCATATTCTTTCGGTTTTAATATCTTTTCAGGATGTCCCATGGGGTAATAATCATAAAATTGAACAGTTGGATATAAACTGCATACGTCTATGTATCTAATTTTCTTTTTATCACTAGATTTTGTCCATAGCTTAAATGCATTTGTTCTTCCTCCAAAGAAAGCATCTCTTGGATTTAAGGGGTCAATCACTTCTGGTTTTTCACTCTTTTTATAATCTGACGATTTAATCCATTTACACTCCCACATTTCAACTAAATTATATCCAGCTTTTTTGAAGGTGAAACCTTTTATTTTAGTTACGGTTTTACTTAATTTAGTTACATAGTGATAACTCTTAGGACCTGTCGACACCCGCAAAATCAAAATGGGTGTTGGCTCTCGATTCCTTTCTCGATTTTTATTACATGGACCTATCAAACAGCATGTAATTAAAATAATGTGTAACACAATGATTACAGCAAAACTTTGAAGCTGAGTAAAAACAGGGAGAGTTTTGCGCCAAGTACGAAAGAAAGACAGACAAATTTTTAAAAAGTTGATAATGTTACTTAAAATACGCGCTTTTTTTGTCAAGACGTTAATGGGTATAATTTTTTTCTAAATTCCAAATATTTTTTCATGGATGGAACAATCGATAAATTTTACTTGTTTTTTACTCAGCCTTGTTAAAAGTAAGACATATGTGCATCATCATATTTGAAGAAATGATCATAAACGGTAAAAATTAGAAGGTAAATTGATCAAATACTATTTTAGGTAAAAAAAAAAAGACTCTAATATTTTTATGATTGAGTTTGTTTTTAAAATACTAAAAGTAATAAAACTTTCAATACTTGTAAACATTTTTTATCCTTTGTTTTCAGAAGTCTGAAATAAAATAAAATTATTTATTTTACCATTACTCTACAATATCAAAATTATATGCTGATAAGAGTATATGGATGACCGGTTCTAAGTATGGGTCCCTCGTTAATTTTTTCTAGATTGATATTTCACCCATTGCTCGTTCGAGCATTCTGGAATGGATCTGGTCACCTAATTCTTTGTATGTTTTACTGATTGTTTTTGCAAAATCCTCAATTTTTTCGTCCTCGGTTGACCCTTCAATCTGCGTAGAATTAATAACTTTTGTTCTTAAGTCTCTTACTCTTTTTTCATCAGTGCGCTCCGTCAGGATATATATCCACTTGCCTGTGCGAAAGTCAACAAACCTAGCGTTTGCTACGATGTTAAACTATAGACTCATCGCTAATCACGTTTTACGTAACGTTGGCGCAACGATGATTTCCTGATTGGTTACGTTCACACACAATAGTGGCATAGAATAAAATTATCAAGATCCGTCTTGAAAATGTAAACTGTTGAGCTACTGTATTCTCTAGGTAGGAAAAAAATTCACGGTATCTCATATCGTAAACATTTTGAACATGAAATATCCATATCTAATAAATAAGTAATAAACTTTTTTAAAATTTGTTGAACAGAAATGAGAATTAGTGAAAAATAAGCCTTTACTATGAAATCAATAAGCATTCGTGGCGTAGAGGAGAAGCCTGCGTGTAATATTAATTTACGTAAAAAATTACCAGGTGTTTGTCTACAGAACTAATTTTGAACATTTAAAAGTGTTTAAAGGCTCGTAAATTTTTCCCTTATATTCATTCCTTTCAAAAACGTAATCGGTCGAAACATACGGAAATTAAGACTTACTTTCTCCCCGGAAAGTCTCTCGACTTTTTTTTCAGCTTCAATTGTAAGATTAGTTTGTTGCTAGAGTTGTTTCTCAAGTTGATGTATCTGCCCCTCCAGGCGAGCAATCTCAACATCCTACAGAAAATGAACACGATAATATCACTATGTTATATTATTACTCTCACGTTGTTCTCATCAGGATTTCATATTCGATCCCTTGTAATGCACAGAATGATTTCGTGATGAGATCAACTTAAATATGAAATAGTAATTTACTCTTCATAAATCTATTTGCAAAGATAGTATTTCACCCAATTATAATGTGAAAAATACGTGCTTATTTAGGAGTTGATTTTTTACCCTGGGCGAATAAGTGAGACAATCAATAGTATTTTGTGAGCGTTAAACAACTTTAAAGTAAAATTTTAATTACTAGTTTTAAAAACATCAGTCATTGCCAATAACGGTAATTATATAAAAATAAGAGTTATTGAATAATACTGATAAAAAACTTAAAGAGGGGCAAAACAATTTCCTTCCTCAGAGGTACCACATAAATTCTTTCAAAATGAAGGAAAATAGAAAATGTAGGTAATACTGAGTGGAAATTTTTGAAAATAAATATGAATTATGAAATTTCTGTGGTGGTCCAACTGCCCCCATGTATAAAAGCGGATTTTCATCCTTAGGTTTATATTGATGAGAAATGGATAAATCAGCGTTGATTAGTCACATAAGATCCGGTGTTTAAAAAATGAGTTTTGAAGGGGTTTATTAGTATCTAAGCTTGTTACAGAGCTTCTAAGGCACTTTCTCTCCTTATTTCATCACTGATTTTACATCAAAAAAGACTTGGTCAGAATTTCATTTTTTTCTCACATCAAAATAGAACTGAAGACTTTTATCGACTGTGTATCAAACCCATTCTTAGACATGGTTATCATGAACCCAAATAAAAGTAAATAAATACATCATTAGTTATTGCATTCGTACTTACCGGTTCATTCTGGGTTGTTTGGGCATTAGTAAAACTAAATATGTTGAGAACCAATAAGTAAACCAGAGCCATCCTGGCACATGAAAAGCTCGTACAAAAGCAACGACTTAAAACACGAAAGCTCGTTCATTCAACGTCTCCACATCATGATAGTTTTTATCAAGTGTATCAGTTACGTAACTGATACACTTGATAAAAACTATCATGATGTGGAGACGTTGAATGAACGAGCTTTCGTGTTTTAAGTCGTTGCTTTTGTACGAGCTTTTCATGTGCCAGGATGGCTCTGGTTTACTTATTGGTTCTCAACATATTTAGTTTTACTAATGCCCAAACAACCCAGAATGAACCGGTAAGTACGAATGCAATAACTAATGATGTATTTATTTACTTTTATTTGGGTTCATGATAACCATGTCTAAGAATGGGTTTGATACACAGTCGATAAAAGTCTTCAGTTCTATTTTGATGTGAGAAAAAAATGAAATTCTGACCAAGTCTTTTTTTGATGTAAAATCAGTGATGAAATAAGGAGAGAAATTGCCTTAGAAGCTCTGTAACAAGCTTAGTTACTAATAAACCCCTTCAAAACTCATTTTTTAAACACCGGATCTTATGTGACTAATCAACGCTGATATATCCATTTCTCATCAATATAAACCTATGGATGAAAATCCGCTTTTATACATGGGGGCAGTTGGACCACCACAGAAATTTCATAATTCATATTTATTTTCAAAAATTTCCACTCAGTATTACCTACATTTTCTATTTTCCTTCATTTTGAAAGAATTTATGTGGTACTTCTGAGGAAGGAAATTGTTTTGCCCCTCTTTAAGTTTTTTATCAGTATTATTCAATAACTGTTATTTTTATATAATTACCGTTATTGGCAATGACTGATGTTTTTAAAACTAGTAATTAAAATTTTACTTTAAAGTTGTTTAACGCTCACAAAATACTATTGATTGTCTCACTTATTCGCCCAGGGTAAAAAATCAACTCCTAAATAAGCACGTATTTTTCACATTATAATTGGGTGAAATACTATCTTTGCAAATAGATTTATGAAGAGTAAATTACTATTTCATATTTAAGTTGATCTCATCACGAAATCATTCTGTGCATTACAATGGATCGAATATGAAATCCTGATAAGAACAACGTGAGAGTAATGATATAACATAGTGATATTATCGTGTTCATTTTCTGTAGGATGTCGAGATAGCTCGCTTGGAGGGGCAGATACATCAACTTGAGAAACATCTCCAGCAACAAACTAATCTTACAATTGAAGCTGAAAAAAAAGTCGAGAGACTTTCCGGGGAGAAAGTAAGTCTTAATTTCCGTATGTTTCGACCGATTACGTTTTTGAAAGGAATGAATATAAGGGAAAAATTTACGAGCCTTTAAACACTTTTAAATGTTCAAAATTAGTTCTGTAGACAAACACGTGGTAATTTTTTGGTAATGAAGTTTAAATTGAAGTAACCTCTCATCCATTTGACCTGGAAACATTACGTCACACAAACACCCTTGAATTTACAAGGCACATGCACTCCCACACACACGCACACATGTTCACGGCCGGCTGCAACGCATATCGGTTTTCCTTCCTTTTCCTTTCTTCCTGGCGCGAAGAGGACCCTTTAGCCATTAGCCCTCGGCATCCTTGAAGGATGAATGAGCGAGATTTCCGCTGCCTGCAAATGCAAAAGGATCTAGGTCAAGTCTCACTTTGGGTATTCTCATCTCAATGTATATTGGCGGCCTCAAGAAAACAGAACACGTGTCTCGTCATTCCGCATCGGCAAGCTATATACGACATAGACACAAAGGACGTCCATTTTTCCTTTCGGCTTTGATCCCAATTTCGTTCGAAATAGCTCTTCATTATGTATTCTTAGTAGTATATGGGCACGTTGAGGACAGTCAGGTCAAATCTCAAATTTATCCAAAAATCAATGTCAAAATGGCAAAAAAACCCAGTTTATAAGTTTCTCTGGAAAATGAAATAATTTAAAATACGATTTTACCCTTGAAAATAAGTAATAACCTTTAAAAAATACGTTATTCTTGAACTTTTTTAAGATGCGCACAGGCGTGCAGACAAGTATAAAAAAATTAAAAGCTAATATTTACCTTTAATTCACGTCTTTTTCTGATGAAAACTATGAATCTGTAAAACCAGCGTTCATTCAACCTATTCTGTAAAACTCGACTAATAATCTGTAAACTACTATAAATGCGTCATAAAAATGTAGCAACTTTACCAAACATTTTAAGATGCACCCATATGTTCACACAAGAAAAAGTAGTTCAAAATTAGTACTTAGCTATGTATCAAGACTTTTTCTGGAAAATCTGTAATCCTGTCAACATCCGTTGAGGACAGTCAGGCTAAATTTCAATTTTTATTTTTTACGTGAGCTTCCTTAACGAAACATACTTTAAAAAAATTATTTCATATAAATGGGTGTCTACAAAGATTCTTGTATCAGTGAAGATGAGTTTGATTTTGAAAACGTTATACCGTATTTCAAAAACCCTATTGAACGGACACGGTCAAAATATGAAGCTCTAATGGACCCGCTCTCCGATAAAATTCAACATCTACCCGAAGCTAAAAGAATACTATACACTAAACATATGGTAAATATTATCGCTCACCTGAGCGTATTGTCTAGAATTATTGAAAATGAAATAAGCCCTGTATATGATATAGAATCCGATTAAATATATTTATAAATAATTAACTAAATTTTATTTATCTTATATCTATTTTTATGAACAATAACCGTATGGCACAGTATCATTATTTGATAATATCACTCTCTTATCATATTCAAACTGGAACTTTTTCGTTTCTAATTTATTCACTAAAGGTTTAGTTTTTGTCTCTCTCTCTCTATTTTATTATAAGTCAGGGCTACAGAATTCTGCTTGTGTTCAGAAACACCCTCCTTTATTAGTTTTATCATTGTATTACCATTCAATTTTTCTAAATTTTGATAATTTAATGTGAAACCTTTTATTTTAGTTACGGTTTTACTTAATTTAGTTACATAGTGATAACTCTTAGGACCTGTCGACACCCGCAAAATCAAAATGGGTGTTGGCTCTCGATTCCTTTCTCGATTTTTATTACATGGACCTATCAAACAGCATGTAATTAAAATAATGTGTAACACAATGATTACAGCAAAACTTTGAAGCTGAGAAAAAACAGGGAGAGTTTTGCGCCAAGTACGAAAGAAAGACAGACAAATTTTTAAAAAGTTTATAATGTTACTTAAAATACGCGCTTTTTTTTGTCAAGACGTTAATGGGTATAATTTTTTTCTAAATTCCAAATATTTTTTCATGGATGGAAAAATCGATAAATTTTACTTGTTTTTTACTCAGCCTTGTTAAAAGTAAGACATATGTGCATCATCATATTTAAAGAAATGATCATAAACGGTAAAAATTAGAAGGTAAATTGATCAAATACTATTTTAGGTAAAAAAAAAAGACTCTAATATTTTTATGATTGAGTTTGTTTTTAAAATACTAAAAGTAATAAAACTTTCAATACTTGTAAACATTTTTTATCCTTTGTTTTCAGAAGTCTGAAATAAAATAAAATTATTTATTTTACCATTACTCTACAATATCAAAATTATATGCTGATAAAAGTAAATGGATGACCGGTTCTAAGTCTGGGTCCCTCGTTAATTTTTTCTGGATTGATATTTCACCCATTGCTCGTTCGAGCATTCTGGAATGGATCTGGTCACCTAATTCTTTGTATGTTTTACTGATTGTTTTTGCAAAATCCTCAATTTTTTTGTCCTCGGTTGACCCTTCAATCTGCGTAGAATTAATAACTTTTGTTCTTAAGTCTCTTACTCTTTTTTCATCAGTGCGCTCCGTCAGGATATATATCCACTTGCCTGTGCGAAAGTCAACAAACCTAGCGTTTGCTATTTTGTCTGCGGCTGATTGTGAACCATAAAGTTTCTCAAAGTCTTCAATTATGGCCCTCACAATCATTCGTGAAACGTCTTTAGTCATTGCTATCTGTGAACATCCGTAAAAAAAAAAATTAAAATAAAATAAAAAAAAAAAAAAAAAAAGAAAAAAAAAAACGTTATGTGACATCGTATTTACGTTTTTTCTAACCGTTATTACGTTACCAAGTTATGTTAAAATAACGTTAAAAATATGTTCGGTACTCGTGACACAACCAAGCTACATTCTTAGTTAACGTCTTTTCGTATCGTAATAATGTTCTAGTAACGTAGTATCGTCTTTCTCATAGCATTGTCACGATCCAAGTTGCGTTGGAAGAACGTTAAATAGATGTTACTCATGATACAGTCAAGATGCATGTAATCAGTAAACGTCTTCTCATAACGTCCCAGTAACGTCCCTGTAACGTAGTAACGTCTATCTCGTAACGTTGTATCGATACTACACGATCGACTATCGCTAATGAGTAACGTTAAAGTATCGGAGTCACGATGTTAAACTATCGACTCATCGCTAATCACGTTTTACGTAACGTTGGCGCAACGATGATTTCCTGATTGGTTACGTTCACACACAATAGTGGCATAGAATAAAATTATCAAGATCCGTCTTGAAAATGTAAACTGTTGAGCTACTGTATTCTCTAGGTAGGAAAAAAATTCACGGTATCTCATATCGTAAACATTTTGAACATGAAATATCCATATCTAATAAATAAGTAATAAACTTTTTTAAAATTTGTTGAACAGAAATGAGAATTAGTGAAAAATAAGCCTTTACTATGAAATCAATAAGCATTCGTGGCGTAGAGGAGAAGCCTGCGTGTAATATTAATTTACGTAAAAAATTACCAGGTGTTTGTCTACAGAACTAATTTTGAACATTTAAAAGTGTTTAAAGGCTCGTAAATTTTTCCCTTATATTCATTCCTTTCAAAAACGTAATCGGTCGAAACATACGGAAATTAAGACTTACTTTCTCCCCGGAAAGTCTCTCGACTTTTTTTTCAGCTTCAATTGTAAGATTAGTTTGTTGCTGGAGATGTTTCTCAAGTTGATGTATCTGCCCCTCCAAGCGAGCTATCTCGACATCCTACAGAAAATGAACACGATAATATCACTATGTTATATCATTACTCTCACGTTGTTCTTATCAGGATTTCATATTCGATCCATTGTAATGCACAGAATGATTTCGTGATGAGATCAACTTAAATATGAAATAGTAATTTACTCTTCATAAATCTATTTGCAAAGATAGTATTTCACCCAATTATAATGTGAAAAATACGTGCTTATTTAGGAGTTGATTTTTTACCCTGGGCGAATAAGTGAGACAATCAATAGTATTTTGTGAGCGTTAAACAACTTTAAAGTAAAATTTTAATTACTAGTTTTAAAAACATCAGTCATTGCCAATAACGGTAATTATATAAAAATAACAGTTATTGAATAATACTGATAAAAAACTTAAAGAGGGGCAAAACAATTTCCTTCCTCAGAAGTACCACATAAATTCTTTCAAAATGAAGGAAAATAGAAAATGTAGGTAATACTGAGTGGAAATTTTTGAAAATAAATATGAATTATGAAATTTCTGTGGTGGTCCAACTGCCCCCATGTATAAAAGCGGATTTTCATCCATAGGTTTATATTGATGAGAAATGGATATATCAGCGTTGATTAGTCACATAAGATCCGGTGTTTAAAAAATGAGTTTTGAAGGGGTTTATTAGTAACTAAGCTTGTTACAGAGCTTCTAAGGCAATTTCTCTCCTTATTTCATCACTGATTTTACATCAAAAAAAGACTTGGTCAGAATTTCATTTTTTTCTCACATCAAAATAGAACTGAAGACTTTTATCGACTGTGTATCAAACCCATTCTTAGACATGGTTATCATGAACCCAAATAAAAGTAAATAAATACATCATTAGTTATTGCATTCGTACTTACCGGTTCATTCTGGGTTGTTTGGGCATTAGTAAAACTAAATATGTTGAGAACCAATAAGTAAACCAGAGCCATCCTGGCACATGAAAAGCTCGTACAAAAGCAACGACTTAAAACACGAAAGCTCGTTCATTCAACGTCTCCACATCATGATAGTTTTTATCAAGTGTATCAGTTACGTAACATGTAGAAAAAAATTATACCCATTAACGTCTTGACAAAAAAAAGCGCGTATTTTAAGTAACATTATCAACTTTTTAAAAATTTGTCTGTCTTTCTTTCGTACTTGGCGCAAAACTCTCCCTGTTTTTTCTCAGCTTCAAAGTTTTGCTGTAATCATTGTGTTACACATTATTTTAATTACATGCTGTTTGATAGGTCCATGTAATAAAAATCGAGAAAGGAATCGAGAGCCAACACCCATTTTGATTTTGCGGGTGTCGACAGGTCCTAAGAGTTATCACTATGTAACTAAATTTAAGTAAAACCGTAACAAAAAATAAAAGGTTTCACATTAAATTATCAAAATTTAGAAAAATTGAATGGTAATACAATGATAAAACTAATAAAGGAGGGTGTTTCTGAACACAAGCAGAATTCTGTAGCCCTGACTTATAATAAAATAGAGAGAGAGACAAAAACTAAACCTTTAGTGAATAAATTAGAAACGAAAAAGTTCCAGTTTGAATATGATAAGAGAGTGATATTATCAAATAATGATACTGTGCCATACGGTTATTGTTCATAAAAATAGATATAAGATAAATAAAATTTAGTTAATTATTTATAAATATATTTAATCGGATTCTATATCATATTCAGGGCTTATTTCATTTTCAATAATTCTAGACAATACGCTCAGATGAGCGATAATATTTACCATATGTTTAGTGTATAGTATTCTTTTAGCTTCGGGTAGATGTTGAATTTTATCGGAGAGCGGGTCCATTAGAGCTTCATATTTTGACCGTGTCCGTTCAATAGGGTTTTTGAAATACGGTATAACGTTTTCAAAATCAAACTCATCTTCACTGATACAAGAATCTTTGTAGACACCCATTTATATGAAATAATTTTTTTAAAGTATGTTTCGTTAAGGAAGCTCACGTAAAAAATAAAATTGAAATTTAGCCTGACTGTCCTCAACGGATGTTGACAGGATTACAGATTTTCCAGAAAAAGTCTTGATACATAGCTAAGTACTAATTTTGAACTACTTTTTCTTGTGTGAACATATGGGTGCATCTTAAAATGTTTGGTAAAGTTGCTACATTTTTATGACGCATTTATAGTAGTTTACAGATTATTAGTCGAGTTTTACAGAATAGGTTGAATGAACGCTGGTTTTACAGATTCATAGTTTTCATCAGAAAAAGACGTGAATTAAAGGTAAATATTAGCTTTTAATTTTTTTATACTTGTCTGCACGCCTGTGCGCATCTTAAAAAAGTTCAAGAATAACGTATTTTTTAAAGGTTATTACTTATTTTCAAGGGTAAAATCGTATTTTAAATTATTTCATTTTCCAGAGAAACTTATAAACTGGGTTTTTTTGCCATTTTGACATTGATTTTTGGATAAATTTGAGATTTGACCTGACTGTCCTCAACGTGCCCATATACTACTAAGAATACATAATGAAGAGCTATTTCGAACGAAATTGGGATCAAAGCCGAAAGGAAAAATGGACGTCCTTTGTGTCTATGTCGTATATAGCTTGCCGATGCGGAATGACGAGACACGTGTTCTGTTTTCTTGAGGCCGCCAATATACATTGAGATGAGAATACCCCAAAGTGAGACTTGACCTAGATCCTTTTGCATTTGCAGGCAGCGGAAATCTCGCTCATTCATCCTTCAAGGATGCCGAGGGCTAATGGCTAAAGGGTCCTCTTCGCGCCAGGAAGAAAGGAAAAGGAAGGAAAACCGATATGCGTTGCAGCCGGCCGTGAACATGTGTGCGTGTGTGTGGGAGTGCATGTGCCTTGTAAATTCAAGGGTGTTTGTGTGACGTAATGTTTCCAGGTCAAATGGATGAGAGGTTACTTCAATTTAAACTTCATTCGTCTACAGTGGCAGCTCCGTGCAATGTGGCAACAACGGATACTCTCCATTTGAATCTACTTAAAGTAATCGATCTACCTAATCGGGCTATCTAGCACCGTCGCATTCTGTTCGTTCGAACCCACACAAAAAGTTGAATTCGATGGTCATCGACGATTCGTACGTGGTTCGATATTTTTATAGGTTTCAAATTTTTAATGTAACAAGTGTAACGTTCAGAGCTGCCGTTTTGCGTATATTTAATGGTATATTTCAATTCACCGATGATTCCCACCGGTTGCGAAAAGAGTACACAGTTCAGTTCAGTGTATGACTACTGCACGAAAATACTCTAATGTGTAATCTTTTCCCAATCAGTGCAATCGCTGTTGAATTATTAAAATAACCGCAAGTTTTTTAAAGTCATCGACAACTCCAACGGTTTCGAAAATATAACAGTTCAGAGTATTTCCGCGTGCATTACAGACACACCGGTGTTATATTTTCTCAACCGGTGGCATCATCGGTGAGTTGAAAAATGCCATTAATTATACGCAAAACGGCAGCACTGGTAACGTTGCCAGTCTTTAAGCTTTGCAACTGGGATCGGTGAACAAAGATTATATGCAATGTAATCTTCTTTCCGTCAGTGCGATGCTCCGCGGAATAAATAAATAAATAAATAAATAAATAAATAAATAAATAAATAAATAAATAAATAAATAAACAAATAATAAATAATAAATAAATAAATAAATAAATAAATAAATAAATAAATAAATAAATAAATAAATAAATAAAAATAAGCAACAGCCCCATTTTACTCGAAACACTAGACAACACCGCTCTCTGATGGGTTCAAGTGTGAAGACATTGTCACTCGGCTCGACAGATGTTTGCTAGACCGCTTTGCGTCTTGAGGCGATGGCGACCCTAACCCTAAACTACACTACTACAACTACACTATACTGTATTGTCTATACCTACAGCAGCAGCGGTTTACACACATCTCGCAAACCAAACCCATCTCCACCTAACTTGTTGAACATTGAGCCTGTAGCAGAGTCTTGTTAGATTGTTGAGCGAGTATCGTTGACGCAGTTTCCTTTTCCCTTCCACGGAGAAGTAAATCTATATCACTGCCCACTGGACCAGGGCTGCCGTTTTGCGTAGAATCAATGCTATTTTTCTAGTCACCGATGATTCCACCGGTTGAGAAAAGATTATACAGTTCAGTTCAGTGTATGACTGTAATGCACGAAAATACTCTGACTTGTAATCTTTCCTTAATCGGTGGAAACTTCGTTGATTAATTAAAATATCCGCAAGTTTTTTAAAGTCATCGACGACTCCACCGGTTGAGAAAAAATTGCAGATGCGATTATTTTAGTTTATTACAGTCATGCACTGAACTGAACTGTGTAATCTTTTCTCAACCGGTGGAATCATCGGTGAATTAAAAAATAGCATTGATTCTACGCAAAACGGCAGCCCTGCACTGGACATACAGAACGTCCCGTAAGTCCTCTAGCAGCCCAAGTTTACCGTATAACCCGAGTATGGCTGGGACATTTTTGAATGAGGCTGTTGCAGACTTTTGCTACAAGCTATTTAATAGTCAATTCTGTTGTTAAAATCTCCAAAAATGGCAGCACTAAAGACTTCTGAAATCCACTCCTAAAGTCAACAATCATTCATTTGCACGAGCGTAATGGTGGCTTAGGTCAGTAATAATGGGAGATTACCATCTAACAATACTGTAACTCCATCAAGAAGTGACCAATAAGAACTACAATCACTATAGAATGCTGATAATGGGGCAGTTGCAAGGGTCTGAAAATTTATGTTTTTAATATAAAGAAAACGAAAGGACTTGCTGAGCTGAGAACAAAACTGCTTTTGGTTTCTGATTAAGTCCCATTGTTCCGGAGATGAGATTTGAATGGAAATTCCGCATTGTGACGTCACTACGCACACGATATTTTGAAACTTTGCTCGTGAGTATCTCCAAAACAGGGACACTTAGGAAAAAACCAAAGGCTCGATTGTTCTCAGTTCATCAAGTACTATAATTTTATTTAAAAAAAAAAAAAAAACACAAAATGTCAGACCCTTGTAACTGCCCAATTGTACCTTCAGACCTGTAGAATATTCCCTAACCGGCAATCTCGGATTGCGTGATCGGTGTGGAAATTTTGAGGGAAATTTGAGGCAAATTTTGGCAAAAATTAAACATTTTAGGACAAATTTTGGCAAAAATTAAACATTTTGTGGCAAATTGTGGCAAAAAAGTGCTAATTTGGAGGTACACTTCTATCAGGCGCTAATTTGGAGGCAAAATTTCATCCACCGCGCTGATTTTGAGGCAAAATTTCATCGACCGCATAAAAATAACCTTTTTGCAAAAAATGTGGCAAAACAGAGTTCGTGCGGCAAAAAAATTTTGGAATTGCAGAAGAATACAGAGGTTGTGGAAGATTATGCAGGCCTGCTATCCTTTACATTGGTCACATATCGTCATGCTTCTGGAAATTTTTTTTTTTTTCCCAGTGCAAAAAGAATCGATCCTTCTACATTGGTTTAAATCGGAAGGTCATCAATACGTAGCAATTATCTTCGCCACTCTCTTGCGTGTGAAAAAACGAACTCTAATAATAACGCACCGTTCAGTGCCCTCATTATTCCGTCGGATATTAATCAAGTGATCAGCACTTGACTCTTCGGGGCCTTCTTCTGGGTCTCTGGCGCCACTTAGACTGTCGATCCATCGATTAAAAATAGACAACTTGATCAGCACGATTGAATTGAATTCGTATATCTATATATATATCGTGTAGCTTGAGGCAACGACGGCGCTGATGGGCCTAATTCCCCTTGATCTCTTCCGCTTGTCAACGATCAACACCATTCCAACGACGACAACGCAGATCTATTAAGCTTATCAAAACCGACCGACGACCGACTCACGGCACACAGACTAGGCACAGTGGGAAAGATTACTGAAACTTTCGGACACGAACTGACACTTCTATGGTCTTCATGAAAACATCAGCTTCCATCCTCAGATAGGGCAACCTGATTGGTTAAAAAGCAGTAAGAAGCTGATGTTTTCATTCAAACCTACTGTTGTCAAGTGTCAAGTCCAATCATTCTTGAGACAGCCTATAAAGCGTTATGGCAGTGGCGGCTCGTGCAATATGGCAACAATGTCTTCCCTCCATTTGATTGTATGTAAAACAATCGATTCGAAAGTGAAGCAGCGTTTCACCAGCAATCGATTGGTAAACATGCATTCAAATGTAGCGAAGACACTGTCGCCAGATGGCACGAGCCGCCACTGCGTTATTTATGGAAGATTTATCCTTGTGTAAAATACCGTTGCAGGCGTCGAAAAGTCTCAGAACCCTCCGACAAACTCAATAAATGCGTTTAAGAAAATTCAAAGATGGCGGTTTAAGGAGCGAGTCACAATGGAGGTGTCCCATTTATAATTAATTGCAGATTCTTCTATGACGATCCCTTTCTTCAGCATACACTAAAAAAAAATAATTCCTAAACTCTAGTACCATTACCAGAAGTACAACGATATGTGAACCACAGAAATTCTACTATACTTTGACCAGAATACGCTGATGTTAATACTAGAGAATGGTTATAGACCAAGAATTTCGTCAAAGTTTTCAAGAACTTTGGTTTCCTCGGCACAGAAACAACATTATCAACAAATGGCGAACTTTGACGAGCTGAGGCCGGTCATTTTCGAGGATTTTCAAGTACACTATAGACGAATTCATCAAAATTTAAGCATTTACAAGCATGTATGAAAAACGGGAAAAAAAGAGAAAAAAATCAAGATTATTCAAGGAATTTTCAAGGCGCCACGCACCATGAACGCACATTACGGAGACAAATCAATGGTCACTCGCTTTAATTAAGTATGTAGTTAAATATTCCTACACCACGAGGCGCTCTAGGTAATATTATTTTTCTAATGTTAACAATTTTGAGTCACAATTCTTATGAATACAAAACCGAAAGTGTGTGAAGAAGATCCAGCCTCGGAAACGAACATACTTGGGCGTGGTACTGAAAGGGTTAAAATCAGTAGCGTGTTGTGTAGTTTGGTGACGTTGTATTGTGTCCATTTAAACCCATGTAAAAGGTCGAATGAAAAGGTGTGCACCGAACACCCGATACTTCGATCTTTTGCATGGGTTCAAATGGACGAACTGCAACGGTGTCGAATTGCACGCTACGCCACTGGTTAAAATGAATTGATGCTTCTAAAAGCATCGCGCATTTTTCGAGATTTGCGTTCAGTCTGCCCAACGTGCGATGGTTCCAGTAAAAGCGACGCCGTGCCCGAACGTCAAGCTTCGGGGACGTGATAACGCGCTTTTAATCTGCCGCGTACCGAAAGGGGCTTTGGCTTCAGTTACTATTTGATAAACTTGAGCTTGAAATCTGAGCAGAAACCTGCTTGGAACACTTGTTAAATGATTTTATGTTTAAACAGTAAAATGACAGCAACACATTGAACTACAAGAGTAGAAACGGATAAAATGCTGTTATTTACAAACCTAGACAGCAAAATATTGAGCCAAGAAAGTTGGAAAGCAAACAGTCTTTTTTGTAATGCCGCAAAAAAACCCCCAAGAGCTGCATGCGGCCAAACTGTATCGACCAATAAGTATAAGTATGCATTGTGTGTACCCTCTGTCAAGCAGTTTTCCCGCTTATTTGATCATATGCTTTTAGAATAACCTCTCTATATAGCAACCTCTATGTGAAAACAATGAATCTGTCATATCACGACTGAAAGATAGTAAATAAGACAAATAGTCTCCAACGACAGTAAGAAAATATACAACAATTACATCTTACTTGTGTATAAGTTTATTATTATCAAATATTGGTTATATAAACTATGAATCAATAGATTAAATGTTGTTACTAATTTTATAAGTGACGCGCACCCTCCTTAAAGACCCAATGATCTTTCTTTTAAGTCAAAAAACAAGTTCATTGGGCAACTCATGCTCAAGAAAACTTGTTTTAAAATAATCATTGGCGGACCCAGGAATCTATCTTTCTCTCTCTTCTCCCGTCTGAACAAGTGCGTTAGAAAAGGACAGATTAGGGACAGTCACGTGACTTTCGCCCCCTCTTTCTAACACATGCGTTCTTATGGGAGGAGAGAGAGAAGGACGATTTTCTGGATCCGCGCTAGTGTAGAAAATTATAACAATCAGCATTCAGGACAATTAATTATTCTTTTCTCAATTGACCTTAATAACAGAGCATGAACGTGAATTTTGCAAATGGTTATTCAAAAGATTATATAGTATAAAATATATTTTCAGAATCTCTTCAATCCTAAGGGGCAGGTAGGCAACCTGTACGACAACAATTTGGAAATTTCAAATTTACATCAGTACCTTTTTCCAAACAAAAAATTTGTCGTCAGGCATTTTTTATTTCTGACCTTTCTCGCCCATATTTGCTCTAAAATAAACGCAATACCACACATTTTTTCAGTTATCTTGCGCTGGTTTTTTTCATAATTTTGATTTTCAATTGTAAAATTATATCCTAGAAATTCAATATTTCGAATCAATGTGTGGTATGGCCGGCAGTGCGCGACGCACGGTAACCACACATTTTTGCCATGCGTGGGAGGTTGACACTGCGAAGAGGAAAAGGGTGCAATTGCGACTGTGACACCCGAACGGGGTTTAAAAGAGACGCATTGCAACGGCTTCTGCTGATAACACATCGATACCGAAAACTAACGCAACGATACAATTAAAGTCGAGGCTTGCAACACTCCTTGTCATCGTAGGGTTTCTACATGCTGTAAATCAAAATATTTACCCTACCCGTAAAGCATCCCTTGCAGACATAGACACACCTCAAAAGACCGGTCTGTACTACCCAGGGAGTCAAAACGGTCGAAAATAAGCTTCAGGGCCCAATAAATGTACGGTACACACGGTCTTCGGCCCCAAGTCCGCCTTAAGTACTTCAACAAGCATCGGCCACCAGCCAACGGACCGCATCAGACCGTTTAAAAATGTCGAAACCACAAAAATAACCTCAAAATAGCACTTAGGGTGGGTTAGAGAGGCTCTAGACCCGCCCCAAGTAACGTAAAGTTGGGAGCGCTCCCAACATTCCGATGTGCCGTTAAAGAAATGTGAGGTTAGAATCGCCATTTTTAGGTACGACCTAAAGCCCGTTTGTACCGTATACGTTTCGTTTGCTTCGTGTTCAGACAGTTTCCAAAACTACGGTTCGGCAAAAATATAGATTATTTACGGACCAGTTCAAATCCAACTCAGCAAAATATTAGGTTAAAATCGTTTCGGAGAAATTGAATGTCTATTTCTACTTTGTTTCGTTTTCAAATTAATTAATCATGCACGGAGGGGGGGGGGAGACAGGTGGAATTTACCATCTGCATAGCTGATTTTGGCGTCTGCTACCAAGTATGGTAAACCTCAACATGATATATTAAATGCAACGTACCTTGTGGTAAATTAAGGTAACATAATATGTTGGTACATTTTACCATAATCTGGTGAAATTTACCACACTTGATAGCAGACTCCAAAATCAGCTATGCAGATGGTAAATTCTGTTCCAGTCTTTTTTTTTTAACCGCTTGACTAATTTCTATTACAAGTGGCATGGGGGGCAGTGTGTTCTTGCAATTAAATTGCAGATTCACATCAAGACGGAGCGGCCGGCAGCGGCGCGGCGGGGGTGCTCGACGTAAATAAGTAAATTACTGATGCAGGCCTCACCCTTCATCTTGAAAAAGGACTACACGGAGGCGAGTAAATTGCCTCGTTACTTACGTCAACAATCAGCTTAAAGTTTAAAAAGCAATACGGAGGTCTGTGGGCCGCAGGCTCACTGACATAGGCGGATCCAGAAATCTACCCCTCTCTCTCTTCGCCCATTGGAGTGTGTGTGTTGGAAAAGGACAGATGAAGGGCTGTCACGTGATTTTCGCCTCCTTTTCTAACACATGCATTCAAATGGCCAGAGAGAGAGAGAAGGGAAACTGAAACGGGCGACCCGAAGCAGCTACGCGCGCATGCGTATTCCGTTATTCCGTATCCTTATCAACATTGGAAATAATGACGCAACCAGGATTTCTTCTATCTCTCTCATCTTCCCTTTGAATTTATTTAGATAAAAAAGGAAAGAAAAATATGAGTTTACCCCTTGTCCATCCCTGTCTAACATACGTGCTTCAATGTGGGGGGGGGAGAGAGAGAGAGAGAGAGAGAGAGAGAGAGAGAGAGAGAGAGAGAGATCGAATTATTTTTCTCCTTGCGGCACTGAAAGAGACGCTCTCTGTCTCCTTTACCACTACGTCATTGATTCTCTGCATCCACCTCTCTCCCTCAATGTCTTCCTGCTCGCTTCCTTGTTCCTTTCCTTTCCTTTCCTTTTCTTCTCAACAGCTCCAATTAATATTACAGGCGATGAAAGCTGCAAACCATCTGAAATTCTAACCGCGCCAACGAGTTATACGGATCTACATTCGACTTCTAGAAATTGGAACTATTATTGACGTAAGTTTTTGACGTCAGTCCCAAGGAAAGAGGAATAAGTTATTGCAGACTACCAGACTTCAAGGCCGTAGCGGATCCGAATAGGGGGATTCCCTTCCCCGAAGCCTCAAATTTTTCCTTCTTTAAACAGAAAATAGCCAAAAATGTTTTACATCATTGGCGGATCCAGCAATCTGGCAACAGTGTAATCTTCCCATTTGATTGCATGAGAAATAATCGATTAGTCACGGGGCTGTAGCCCCTTCAAGAAGAACTTTTACTGCAACTGCAACGCCTAAAATTTAACAATGAGTCTGTTGCAAACTTTTGCTATAACGATTAAGAGTGTCTCATCTAATGTAAAATCAACTGACAAGTCCCTTGATGGCACCAAAAAGTCATAAAATGCATTAATAAACTCACAAGAGGCGTTTAATGAAATCCAAGATGGCGGATAGATATAAAGCAAATTGTATGCATGCACCACGAACATCCAAGGACAGCCAACCTCAGAATATCGATAACAGCCAATCACAACGTAAACAAACACGTAACCTCTAATTCCAGAGAGGTTGTCAACGTTGCGGTCATCCTTGGATGTTCACGGTGTATGTATGCATACAGATTGCTCGATATTTTACCGTCATCTTGGATTTCATTAAACGCCTCTTGTGAGTTTATTATTGCATTTTATGACTTTCTGGTGTCACCAAAGGACTTTTCAGGCGATTTTACACGAGATTAAACACTCTAAATCGTTGTAGCAAAAGTTTGCAACAGACCCATTCATGGGCGTACATCCCCCCCACAAGAAAAATTTTCTGGAACCTCCATTGGCTTCAAGTTTGAGTTATAAACTTCTACAACTACCATCTCAGAACAGAAAGTGAGGTTCTCGCGTGCAGATAGATGCGGATGGATGAGGTGAGGAAAGAATTCAAACGGGCCAATGAGAGAAGAAGAAAAGTAGGTTGAAGAATTTGCGCGGAAAGAGAGGAACGACAAGCGACATTGCATTACACGCAGGCGATTCAATTAAGGTCCGACAGAAAGGAAGAGCTAGGTCAGAGAAGGGAAGGGGGCAAGGTTGCCACGAAGCAAGGGTAAGAAAATGAAACTTGAGAGAAAATCATTGGCGGACCCAGGAGGAATGAATCTATCTTTCTCTCTCTCCTCCCATATGAACAAGCGTGTTAGAAAAGGACAGATTAGGGACAGTCACGTGACTTTCACCCCCTCTTTTATATCCCTTTCTAACACATGCGTTTTTATGGAAGGCGAGAGAGAAGGACGATTTTCCGGATCCGCTAGCGAAGAAAATTATAACAATCAGCATTCGGGACAATATGGGTCTGTTGCAAACTTTTGCTACAACGATTAAGAGTGTTTCACCCAATGTAAAATCGCCTGAAAAGTCCATTGGTGGCATTAGAAAGTCATAAAATGCAATAATAAACTTACAAGAGGCGTTTAATGAAATCCAAGATGGCGGAGAAATATCGAGCAATTTGTATGTTTGCACCACGAACATCCAAGGATGGCCAAACTCACAATATCGATCACAACCAAGCACAACGAAAACAAACACTTCACCTCTACCTCCAGTGAGATTGTCAAAGTTGGCCATCCTTGAATGTTCGTGGTGCATGCATAAAAATTGCTCAATATTTCTTCGCCATCTTGGATTTCATTAAACGCCTCGTCGCCTCATGCGAGTCTATTATTGCATTTTATGATTTTCTGGTGCCTCCAATGGACTTTTCAGGCAATTTCACATTAGATTGAACACTCTTAATCGTTCTAGCAAAAGCTTGCAACAGACCCATTTTTAAATCGCAAGCAGCAAAATGGGTCTGTTGCATACTTTTGCTACAACAATATAGAGCCTTGATTCTTCTGTAAAATTCGGCAAAAATAACGATTCGCACATTAAAAACTTTCAAAATCCACTCATTATCTCAGAAAATACCTTCCATTTCAAACAACCCGCGCCACACTAGACACTATAACACCGATTTATAACTACAAAGATGGAACCATCTCGTTTATGTAAACAAGAACAGAACTTACAAACATTGGAATGTTCCGTTTAGATGCGTACATTTCTTATATTATTTTGTAATCTTTGATAAACCGAAAAGACCAGACAGCAAATGCAGCTTATATTTCACGTATTAAAAAATAAATTCCATTATTTTGTAGTTACGGTGTTGTTTACTTATGCACGGTGGTTCCGTCTAAGTAGTAGTATACCGGTGCAAATAGTGTCTAGTGTAGCGCGGGCTGTTTGAAATTGAAGTGATTTCTTGAGTTAATGAGTGGATTTTGAAAGTTTTTAATGTGCGCATCATTATTTTCGCCAAATTTTACATAAGAATCAAGGTTCTATATAGTTGTAGCAAAAGTATGCAACAGACCCATTATGCAACAACCCCAATTATGAGAGGTGAAGCTCAAAGTTTAGTTCTTACATCCAAATATCACATAAATTAGATTTGTATTGAGTATGAGCTACAGATAAGACAAAAGTTGGCAACGCTGAGCCCAGGTCGACGACGCGGCGCGACGCGACAGCGAATGTGGCGTCCGCGAGTCAAGGTCGCGGTTGATGCTGCGATCACGCGCGGATTTTGCGCCAGCGTCTCCCGCGGTCTCGCGCGCTTTTAAGTCTAGAACACGAACGAACGGCGGGCCAGGCTCAAGTTGACTCAAGTATCAACAAAAAGAGAACTGGTTTGCTCGAAACTAGAAGTTGCCTGGAGTATGCACTCGCGACTGAAGAGAAGGAGATAGACGCACGAAACCGAAAATGAACCAGATGTTTTTTGGTAATAAGGAGGAGCGTTGAAAATCCACAGCGATAAATGATACTTGAAACCGCAAGTCTGCGAATGGAGTCCATCTTTCCGAAACAGCAAAAGACTTCAATTTTACATAAAATGGGTACTTAAAGGGTAATGGGTCTGTTTCATACTTTTGCTATAGCAATATGCGGATTGCGGAGGGTTGATTCTGGTGTAAGGGAGTCTGGGAAAAACCCTAAGACCCCCTATAAGATTCTGGGGGAGAACCCCAGACCCCTACCAGTAGGCTGGTTGCCGAATGTTTTTGCAAATTTTCATCAAAATTCAAAAAGCTATATTTAAAACATTCCAATTTTTCCAACAGAATTTTCTGTTAAAAGTACTGGACTCTCCAAGATCCAAATATCGTTGTTCTTCTGGTAATATTATTATAATTTAGGATATTCGAACTGGTTTAATTTTATTTTTTATTTTTTTCAGTTTAGGACTTCATGATTATGACCCTACCATCTGGAAGCTTCAACTCTCAAAATCGTGAAAAAACAGCGTCAGGGCTTAAATTTAAACTCAAGACACTGGTGAAATGTATCAATGCCCGCGCAAAATGAGGTAACTCATTCGCCGAAAAAGTTCTTGTCTCAGAGAGTGTCCATCCACGACGCGGCATCATCTTAAAACAAGGCAATCCGAGAACTCTTTTTATTGAACGTGGGAACAACATAACGGATGAATGAAGGAAAAACCAACGCAGCGACCGCGGCAGCGCCCTCTTTCGCAGAGTCAATGAATTGTCTTTTCTCTTGCGGCTAAATCAGATGGACGGTGGATGACGTCACGGTCCAATAATAATATAAAAAAAAAAAAAAAAAAAAAAAAAAAAAAAAAAAAAAAAAAAAAAAAAAAGCGAACTCTTTTTCCAGTGGACCTTGGGTCTCCGCACCGCACGCTGGGTAGAAGCGGACTTTTTTCGGACAACAATTATTTTTTTAAACTTCAGTTTCATCAAAGATTCAGGGTGCAATAAGGGGGCTCGTTCAAACTTTTGCCAAAAGTGCAAGTAAACCATCTAATCTGATGTAAAGACCTGCGAAAATCACGAAAATCACACTAAAAAAGACTATACAATTCAATAATAAACTCACAAAACTGCTATGACGGCAAGATCGTAATGGCGGTTCAACGTAGGTTTCATGGGAGGTTCCCGTCTAATTTGTCACTTTCTCTGCGGAAACACAGAGATACGTCACAAATTAGACAGGAGTCTCATGATACCTGCAAATCTCTCCGCCATTGAGCCCGATTCTGAGAGTGAAATTTCGTGATTTTTTAAGTGTGCTCATCGTCATTTTTACAGCTTTTTCTGCAACAATCAACTCTTCAATCCCCTGTAGCAAAAGTTTGCAAGAGCCCCATTAGAGGTGTTTGATCTTTTTTCGGGTTATTCGTTCCTATGTACTCATAACTAGAGACGCGCGACAAAGCCTGTATAATCTGGCAACGTTACATGAGTTACATTTTATTTATTTATTTTTTGTTTTCATATAAACTAGTACAAAAGATCGAACTAATGAATGTACGGCGAGACAATTAAAATTTCGACCTTTTGTGTGAGTGTAAATTTAAAAAATTTGACGTTGCCAGTTAAATCGTCGTTTCGACCCACTGGGTAGCAACAGGACGGCGACACCGCAGGTGGGCGGGTCGCGGATTGCGCGGGTGCTGGTCTCGGGGAGATTGAGATCAGATCATAGATTCGCAAAACCAGAAAAGAATTCCTGCTCTAAGGGAGAAGAGAGATGCAGTAAGAGGACACATAGATGGGGAGGGGGGACTGATACATGCATTTTGACGCAACTGGTCCGTCTGCTGGGCATCAGCTGATTGCTACATGATAACTACATATATCGCCCTTATACATTAGATTCAATCAGGAAAGAACATATACATGCAATTGGTCGCTAAAGGCGTTGTATGGAATACACTTTGATCCATAGAGTTTTTTGGTTAAAGACGTCAGTCGAGGGCGTGATTCTGACGTCTCATCTGGGATAAAGTGACAACAGATGATGATGGGGTTGAGAAAAATGCTTGTTAAAACCGTTCCTCGCAAAAAATGAATTAAAATTACTATAAGTAAACTACACTGAAAAACAAAATGCTACCATTAAGTGTTTACTTACTTGAAAGTAACGTCAAGACTTAAACATTCTTAGTTTTACCATTTATAATAGTTAAATCAACTCCGTGCCGCTTTAATTTAACTATTTTAAAAGGTAAAACTAAGAATGTTTAAGTCTTGACCTTACTTTCAAGTAAGTAAATACTTGAAGTTAGCATTCTGTTTTTCAGTGTAATAATAAAGTTCGTATAAACTGTTACACTTTTAATACATTTGCTATCTTCTTTCGATCCGTTTATTTTTTATCTAGAAGATTTTATAGTTCTGAATTCCGGGGGGGGGGGCTTCCCTGCCAGCCGCTGCGGCCGCCTGAACAGTAACGCACCCGAACGTATACCTTGAAATAAATCTTGCGATTAATAAAGGCCAACAGATGATTTTAAGATCTTACCGGGGGAGGGGGAAGGTGTGAAATATCGTTTTGCGAATGATCACTTACTGAAACCCAACGCTCAAAGATTAACGAAAGGACTTGCAGGTATAAATTGGAGCAAGAACTTACCTGTAACACAAGAAAAAAATAATCGAGAATTAATAAAATTGTGAGACTTAAAATGAGACAACATGGAGAAAAAAATTCTGATTGAAATTACGGAACGTAGGAAGAAATTAGGGTAAAAAGAAATTCCCTTTAAAATAATAAGAATTCTTATTGATTCAACCAGAATTATCATTGGTCCATTTGAACGTTCTGATGATTCAGAAGAATCACAAGAAAGAATCGTTGGATCAATAAGAATTCTGGTTGAATCAATAAGAATTCTTATTATTTTAAAGGGAATTTCTTTTTACCCCAATTTCTTCCTACGTTCCGTAATTTCAATCAGAAATTTTTCTCCGTGAACTAAGATAACTAACAAAAGTATATAGTACTATAATAAATGACGAGAGGAAATTACATGTATTGATTTCTTTTCAGATGTATACAACAGAATGGAAACAGAGATGGAAAATAATCGATTCGATTATGGGGTTCGATTGAACCAAAGAATAGAGGATAATTTGCCTATATAGGTTCAAATGGGGGAAGAACGATGCTCCATTGCTTGAACACATCATCGCCGCGGCCGCGGCGCACATTGGTTTGAAACATCCATTTTGATGGACATGAAACATTTTGGTTTTTTGCTTTAAAAACATTTTAGATGTGACATTTCCTTGAACAAAATCATGTTTTTTGACTCATTTTTAAGCTCTGAAATGAATGATTTGACACATTTTTAGGTTACCTTGCTTTTTAATGTTCAGAATCTTCCGTTTTATTCGTAAAATTATGTCCGGGTAATTCAATATTTCGGACCAAGGTGCGGCGGCGCGGCGGAAGACGAGTGGAACAGTCACGGTAGATTTTAACCATATTATAATTAGGTAAAATCCAAATATTATTACAAGAATCCATCGGAGAGCCATGGGCGGATACAGGGAATTGTGTTTCTCTCTCTCCTCCCATTTGAAAACGTGCGTTAGAAAAGGACAGAAGAGGGGGCCAAAGTCACGTGATGGGCCCCTCTGCTGTCCTTTTCTAACACATAAATTCAAATGGAGGGAGAGAGAGAAAGACAATTACCTGTATCCGCCCATGCGGAGAGCAGCCGTGATAATCAGCGGTCATTAATTTTCGTAGGACCTCAAAACCGTCCATTTCTTTGTAACATAAGTGAGAGTGACGGGGCAAAAAAAACTATTGCAAGGTGACATGAAAAATTACGGGCTTCACTTCAGCTATTGGTTCCATGCGTTTTGAGGACTTGACTATATATAGTCAAGGAATCGATTGATCGATGTTTCGATTGCAATCAAATCTAGAAGCCCTCTAGCGTACAGGGGAATAGTAAATAAAACGTGCCAAACACAAAACATCTCACCCAATGATTGAGATTGAAGAGTTAAGACTTATATAGTTTTAGTTGGAAAACATTTCCTTAAAAATACAACTTCTTCCTTAAGGACACAACTTCACATACAATGAGCAGCAATTCCTTACATCGTGTGGAGGATTTTACGAAGCTATGAGTGAATTTGAAAATACGGTTTCCATAGATAGAGCATTATTGGAGTAGCACTACAGTCCATTAATTAAATGATTCCAGTAGTCCTGATTTCATTGGATTTGATTGATTTTGTCAGACTTGTGCTTTAACCCTTCCGGTACCACGTCCAGTCGCGTAGCGTGCAATTTGGCAACCTTATATTGTGTCCATTTAAACCCATGTAAAAGGTTGAATGTGAAGGTGTTTACCGAACACCCAATACTTCGATCTTTTACTTGGGTTCAAGTGGACGAGCTGCACTGTTGCCAAATTGCACGCTACGCCACTGACCACGTCCAAGTATGCTCGTTTCTGTGACGAGATAAACCTCATGTTATTTTATTCTTTCATATTTTAATCACAAAAAAAAAAAAAAATAATAATAATAATAAAAAAAAAAGTAGTATTTGAAAAATAACGTTTAATCGAGCGCCTTCAATTATTTGAGTATGCAATATCAGCACCGCGGTGTAGAAATATTTAACTACCCGCTTAATTTGAACGAGTGAAACATTGATTTGTCTTCATAATCTGATCATAAAAGGGTTAATGAATTGGAGCCAAGTTTCAAGACTTCATATGTGTGAGCGCCTTCAATAATTTGTGTATGCAATATCAGAACCGCGGTGCAGGAATATTTAACTACCCACTTAATTTGATCGAGTAAACATTGATTTTTCTTCGTAACCTGGTCATAAAAGGATTAATGAATTAGGGCCAAGCTTCAATATTTCAGATGTGTAAAGTACCAAATATTGGACCTCTATACTATGATTTATGGTAGTAGGTACTAGTTCAATGAAACGGGGACTCTTGGAATAATCCCATAAAAATACTTTTTTTTAATGAACGGGAAATTTAAAATCCAGGGATGTGATTGGATTAAATAGTCTTTAAAATTCTGAAAATGTGAAATCAGCATCCTATTCGTCAAATTTTAAATTTGCTGTTTCACACAAAAACAGTCGATTGTATAGAGCAACTTCAATTTATCTTTTCTTTATGGCAAGGTCATTGACACTTGAAAACAAATCTGGATATGGTTCTCCACTCTCCAGTTCCCTTGGCAATCTGAAACACTGGCGGATCCAGGAATTAGTCTTTCTCCCTCTTTCCACCATTAGAACACAAGTGTTAGAAAAGGACAGAGCCCCTTCATTCTATCCTTTCCTAAAACATGCATTCTTATTGGAAATGAGAGAGAAGGACAATTATATACTTGAATCCGTCAGTGATCTGAAAAAAAGAACGGAGTTTTGCTGTAGGTTGAACACTTGAATAGACTCACTGAAAAAAACTAAACTTTGGGGGGTGCGTGGGGGGGGGGGGGAGGCTAGAAAATATTTGAGCTAGCACATATTTTACGAGGAGAAGAAATGCATCAGGATCGACGAGTGTTCAGCATTTTAAGACATCGGAAATTCTAATGAGGCTATGCTTTTTTCTAGCTGATATAATTGGAGTCAATGTTCTCGATACTGTTTTTTGGAGTCGGAGGAGTTGTGCGCGGTAAGGCGCGGCCGGCGCACTATGATCTGAGATCGAAAAAAAGGGGCCGAAAATCAGTAAAAAAATGTCATAAAAAATTATCCGTTTCGACTTTTTAAGTTTAATTAAAATCCAAGACTGTGACATTTCTAAGTTACAATTAATTGTTTAAAAAAAAGGTCTGCGTGATTAAAATAGACCTTGAAAGTTTGAAAATGAGAAATTTATGAGAAATTTACTTTCTGACTTTTGGCCAATTTTCGACCATCTCAGACCAAAGTGCGGCGCACCGCGCACCCACACAAAGTAACTGGTTTCCGACAAACCAACGGCAGTAAAAAAAATAAACGGCGCCAAGCGAGGAAATTTGCATGAAAATGAGTGGCACGATCCACGCAGGCACTTCCAACCAGCTTGAAACAAAACGTAAGGTACTTTTGGTACATATATGTATATGTACAAGAGAACAACAAAAGCAAATCCAAAATTGACACTGACATCACGTGACAACGATGCATTTTATGAGGATTTTAAACACAGAAACTGTTGACGTAAAAGAGGTGAAGATTGAGTACACGCATTGAATTTTCGGCGTCAAACTGGGGCGGATCATGGAATTACTGTCTCTCTCTCTCTCTCTCTCTCTCTCCCCTCCCTCTCCCCCTCTCTCTCTCTCTCCCTCTCTCCCCTCTCCCTCTCTCTCTCTTTCTCCGCATTACCTCCCCCTCACATTCACTTTTTGAAACTCTACACTGATCAGCCTTCTCAAAAAGGTTCCCGATGGTTCCCATGAAAAGTGCGAGTTCCTTTTTTCGATTTTAAAGTGCAAGAATTCAAGAAAGAAGATATAATTGAAACACAAAGGTTTCAGAAACCGACTTCGACTGTGACCATATACCTTTGTCTGGCGGAAGTTATTGATTTGGTTTAAAGTGAACGATAGTTTTCATACATCTTTGATCTTTTCATCTTTTCTGATGGCATCAAGATTTTAAGGCCCTCTCAAGCTAAATAACTTTGCATTTCATTGCCATGGAAGTTCGTCTTTGTTTGTTATGACTGTCATGAGTCGATGGTTGTGAGCTCTGGGCGGCTGCATATTAATCAACACCGCCAAAGATTATGCAGTCTTAGATTACATCTTTTTATCGACTTATTATATGGATAGAGATTGTTTCGTGCACGAGTAAAATGACTGTCATCAATTTTAGATCGATAGCGTGACTTAGGACGTTTATCGTTTTGATTTCTTTCCTTGTTGGTTTGGGGCATTGCACTGTTGCATGGTTTCAACTGGTGTAACGATTAAATGCGTCAGGATTCAGGAATGCGCCTTTCTTTCTTACCGCGCGTCTGAACATACGTGTTAGAGAAGGACAGCTAGACAAAGGTCGAAGTCACACAGGGCCGCCTCGAGCCTACCTGGCGCCCTCAGGCGAATTTCTGGACAGCGCCCCTTATAACGTGCGTCCCAATGGGAGGGGGTGGTCTGGGGAGGACACCTCCTACTTCGGAATATAGGTGGTCCGGGGCCCGTGGGTCCTCCCCCAGAAAATGTTGAGTATTTTGATTTGCCTTGATCGAATTTTAAGAGGTGCTTTCCAAAACATGTGGTCGTAAAAATGTACCAATTTTTCCCAATTTTCCTTTCAAAAAGAATCAAATGTATACTGACGATTCTTGCGTAAAAACACAGACGTAAAACTGTCCTTTCTGTTTGACTTTCACAAGTAAGGATGTGAATCATGTGTAGCCTATGATTGTGCTGGAAAATCTTCATTAAAAGAAATACATTTATTTCTCAGGCACCCCTCGTATATTCTTTTTACTTGATGAAGTTTGGGTCTTTGGATACTTTCAAATTTATGCCACGGGTTGATCCCATTCATCATGGGAAAATCAGGAAATTTGAAAGTCGAGTGGTGCTGGAAGGAAACCCTACGTATTAAATTTTGATGATGATAGTTTGTACCAGTTTATGGCATCGAACGAGCAACAACTATGGAGGGATTACGATTACGCCTTGTTATCAGTGGCGTCGCGTGCAATTTGGCACCGTATCAGTTCGTCCATTCAAACCCGTGAAAAAATATCAAAAATACTCCGCTCTTTATAAAATAAATTAAAACAGACGTATTTTAAAAAGAAACTGGGGGCAATTATTTTGTTGACCTAAAATATGTAGACGACTTTGGAAAGTGATCATTTTTCAAGGTAGACATTTTTTTTTTTTTTTTTTTTTCATTTTGTCATTGGACTAAAAAGAATAGAATTTTGGTCCGTAGTCCATATTTCAGCGACCTACGGACTGGAGAACCGTTTCGTGGAATCTGGAATTTGTTGAGATTATGTCGCCTCGCTTCATATAGTCGTAGCCAGGAATCTGTCTTCTCTCTCTTTCCTCATTTGAACACATGCGTTAGAAAAGGACAGAAACAGGGGCTGCAGTCAGGTGACAGCATCTATATCCATCCTTTTCTAACACATGCATTCAAATGGAAGGAGAGAGAGAAAGACAAAGTTCTGGCTACGGCTACGCTATGCCTCGCTTGAATAAAACGGAAGCGTTCCCAAAAAATGCGTCTAGCAGGTAACATTGGCAACACTCGTTTGTTAGTTATGAGAGCAAGAATGGCTATACGCGACACAGTAATTACTACTCCTTGGGCCAGATGCAAACTTTTCGTCCTTGACGGTGAAGCTTCCTATATTTCTTCTCATCAAATTCATACATGGCATGTTCTCCGCCTCTGAGCCTTATATGTACGTACAGTCCACCAAGTCCGGAGCTCCAAACAAACTCCCGACGCCCAAGGCAAATTTCATCGGCCAGCTGAACGGTCGAACGGCCTAATCGCGTCATGGAAGCTTTTGCAAGCGTTTCTATCAGTGGCGGCTCGTGAAATTTGGCAACAGTGTCCTCCTCCCATTTAAACCAATGTAAAACAATCGATTCTTGAGGAGGCTGATAGCCTCCTTGAAAATCGATTGTTTAACCTAAGTTTAAATGGACAAATTGAATGGTTGCCGAATCGCACGAGCCGCCACTGGTTTCTATACTAGCTATATCTTGAAGTTTGACCCTTTAAAAATATCGTGTAAGTTCTTTTGAATCTGTTTATTTATTTATTTATTTATTTATTTATTTATTTTTTTTTTTTTTTTGAAAAGTTTAGCACTTTGCAAAAGATTCCAAGTTATACGATTTGTAAAAATTGAGATTAATGTGCTCTGAAAAAAATAATGCCGACTTTCTAATGATATTACCAGAGACATTTGTGAACCGCTGAGAGTCTAAGCTCCCGAAAATTCTGGTGTCACCATCAGAATATGGTCTCAGTTATAGAATTTTATCAACATTTTTCCTCAGCAGACATCCTTAAGGGATCTTTCAGAGGATTTGGTCCATATCTTTCGATAAATTCAACGAATTTCAAATGGTTTGGGCTTAAATAATAATGCAAACCTTAAGCGTTCATTCGAATGATCACATCACATCATACTTTCAACTTAATAACAAGCTCAGAAAACCCAAAATAAAAATAAAAACAGACGTTCCAATGACAGTCAAAGTATACGTCTCAAAGAATCGAAAATTCGTTTGAAAATAAAATGAAAATTTAGCAAGAACAATTTCAAGCAAAGGCACTTTCTTTTGCGAATCATAGTGCAACAGTGGCGTAGCGTGCTATTTGAAAACGTTGCAGTTTCTTCATTTAAACCGATGAAAAAGATCGAATGATTGGGTGTTCGGTGAACACCTTTGCACTCGACCTTTTACATGGGTTTAAATGAAATCAATACATCTTTGCCAAATTGCACGCCACGCCACTATAATGCAAACGCTTATTATTTTTTTCGCCGAGTAGAGAGCGCCACCGAAAATCCCTGTGTAATGTTCTTTTGATTGTCTATGGTAATGCCTCATCCTTCCCCTTGCTGTTTTCTATTCGACTAGACTGCTTGCGTGCGATGTATCGATGAATTTCTTCGATTGTATAAAAATGTTTCGAAACAACCAACCAATGGACAATGAACCAATGGTTCAATGGTTGTTTCGAGATGTAAGGTTTAAGTCCTGCGTCGACGATTCGATGCAACCCGCTCTACACGTAAAATGAACGCTCCCTTATCTTTCTTTTCTTTTGTTCTCTCAAGACCGAGAAACGTTCGGGCTACGTGTAATGTGGGTTGCGTCGAATCGTCGGCGCAGGACTAATGGCTCTGCTTGCACGTCTGTCTCGGAGATTCGGAAGCTCTTCTCTCCTTTTTCGTTTCTCTGCAATAGTCTGCAACATGTGGCGAGAGAGCAATCAATATGCATAACAAAGCTCTACGAGGTAAGCATGGAAAAAGTCTATTGATTCATGAATTGAAATCTCGGAACTTATGCTAATGCCCTTGCAAATTGCAAATTCATCCGCTTTCAGTAGACGAACCACGATTTGATAGCCTCTTGCCTACGTTGTGGGATCGGTCAACTTTATACACTGTTTTAGAAAAGATAGCGGGTTTTTTGAATGGGCCAATGAGATGCTTGTTCAGAGAGCAGATTATTTAACTCTTTCTTTATAATTTTTTTATATTTATTTACTTAGATTTTTTTTTCTTGTATTATTTTTTTTTCCTAGTGCTGATTTTTCTCGCATATATATCCGACATCAGAGTGGAATGAAAGAATCATTGTCTCGAATATATTCGACATTGGAGTTGAAGGGTTAAAGTGATAAATCAGTTGCTATATGCTTTGGTTAGATGGAACTGTGATCTCATTAACTCGAACCAATAATTGTCAAAATTTTAAAAATAAAGGTTTACTGTTGGTCTAATTTTACACCGCAATTCCAACAAACGCTGCATTCTGTGCTGTTTCTGACGCGCAAACACGATTTGAAATAATTATACTGAACGGGTCCTAACAAAAAGTTGAAGTTGATGTTTTAAAAATTCGTTTTCGCTGCAAATTACTGTTCGGAATATAGAATGTTGGACGACTTCTTGATATTGTCTTAGGTATGTTTCCCGCCGTACTAAAACTCAAGTGCGGTGAAGATTGCGCGGGTAAAAACATGGACGGCTAATTGCGGGTCTCATTCATCGGGGTGGGGGGAGGGGTGTTGAAAACTCACTCATTGCAACTCATTACTCATCAAATGGGTAAAAAGGTGATGTCTCCAAAACCCCCCTTGTGACCCCTCTATCGATTCAGCTTCGCAAATGGAGTCGATCGCCCTCAAGGGTTTCCATATCTTTTGCAACTGTACGTGGCTCTTTCACTCATTTCAACTCATGAATCATCATGTGGGCAAAAAGGTGATGTCTTTAAAACCCCCCTTGTGACCCCGCTATCAATTCAGCTTGGCAAATGTACCCTAGTAAAAATGGTAGGCAAAGGTAGGCACATCATATGAGTAAAAAGGTGATGTCTCCAAAACCCCCCTTGTGACCCCGCTATTGATTCAGCTTGGCAAATGTATAAAAATCGTGATCTCTCTCCCTCTCCCTCTCTCCATCTCTCTCTTTTCTTTTTTGCTATCAATATCATTCGACGAAGGAGCTAAAACCATACCCATACGTGTGTACGTGTTTTAAAATCTTTATTCGCATTTGAAGTATGTTATGTTAGGCATATCGATTTCTTGCTTTACTTAAAAGAAATCGCAAGACCCTTCAACAGATGATAGAGAAGGGGGGAGGGGGCTAAGCCCCCCTCCCAAAAAATCCGCGCGTGTGCCTACGGCAGGTAACCCACCAAAAAAAAAAAAGAAAAAATTTAGGAGTCGCTTGGCATTCTGTGATTCCCTGACGGTAACATGTGGCCTTAAAATATAAGACGGTATTATAAAATCAGTTGAGGAAAGTAAATCAATTTTCCTGCATTCGCGCCGGAGTTTGAACTGCCATTTTGGTCTGCGGCAATGTTATGACCGACGTAACATTTTCCTCTCGTTTGGATTTTTTGAATTTAAAATTGCACCAATCTGACATCCTTGGATATGAGGCATCGTTCAGGAATTCGTCTCTGCGTCCAATGCGGTAGTAGCAGCGTGAAGCTGTGGTCTTGTGGAGAGAGAATTACAGTCGGCATTAGCAAACTTGTTTTATTTATAAACTTTTTTTTCAGAGATTTATATTCATCAAATAGAACAAAAAAAAAAAAATCGCATACGCAACAGGACTCCTGTCTAACAGGAGCACATTTGTGTGAACTTAACTGGTGGATGTGGTTTCAGAAGTGTTGGCGCACCTAGACTATAATCTCTGGCGAATTTTCAATGGGGCTCCTGCAAACTTTTGCTATGAGAGATTAAAGAGTTGATTCTTGCATAAAAATCTGCAAAAATGACAATGAGTACACTAAAAAATCACGAAATTCAGTCTCAGAATCGGGCCTACACTGAGAGTTTTTTTTTTTTTTTTTTTTCAATCCAAGGTGTATTTCGTTTGCGTTAAAGAAACTGCAAGGTGAAATATTGAATAAGAGGAAATTCCTTTAACCCAAGGAAAACGTCTGCTGCTACACGTTGTTTTAGTTGCTACATTCCTTGTTGTGACAGTGATTTTCTTTCATGCAACCGAACTGTACTTCGCGCAAGGAAAATTGTCACAAGTAAATGTGTTTCCTTGTTTTTAAAGCAGTGATTTCTCTCAGTGTTGTGGCAGAGAGACGCAGGTACGCAGGTATTATGGTAGATTCATAAATCTAAATTGAAACATATCTCGGTGTTTCTGTAGAGAAAGTGACTATTTAGACAGGAATCTCCCATGATACCTGCGTTGAACCACCATTAAAAACTTGCCGTTGTATAGCAGTTGTGTTTATTACTGCATTTTAGACTTTCTTATTGTGATTTTCGTGATTGTCGCTTGTTTTTACGTAAGATTGAATTGAACTTTTCATTTGCTTACTGGAAAAGTTTGAAGTACAGTCACTTTGGTCTTTGTGCCTAAAGTGTTTTCTCAGTGTTGCCTTTAATTATTTTAAAATGACCTGACTTTTTTCTTTGTTTTTCAAGGTCATGACTGATCGATTTTTTCGATTTTACGATGCAGGGTCTGCGGTCTCTCCGAAGTCATGACATTACATTCATCGACTATTTTGAAATCTATTCATCTGATACTTAAATGTCATTCGTTACGAAAAATAACTGCCGTTTGTTTGCTTGTTTCAGTTTCGGGATGAGTTATTGTTTTCTCTCCAGTTCAAACTCTGAAGCCGCTTAAAAAATCAATACGGCAGTATTTCGAGCACGCTGCACTATTATGATCCTCTAAAGAATTAGTACCTTCCTTCATTAACATATCGCGGGAGGAGCAAATTTTCAAGGTCCATTATTTTGAATAATCAACTGCGGTTTCTTGAGAATCTACAAGCAGATTTCGTCACCCCGCTGTGCCGTCGATCGGGCTCAATCCCACAGCAGCGTTGACCACTAGCGGATCCAAGAAGTTGTCCTTCTCTCTCTTCTCCCATAAGAACGCATGTGTTAGGAAAGGATAGAAGAGGGGGCGAATATCACGTGACTGCGCCTGGTCTGTCCTTTTCTAACACACGCATTCTAATTAGGAAAGAGAGAGAAGGATGAATTCCTGGATACGCCAGTGGCGTTGCCTGGTCAAGCATAGGAAGAGAAACAAGGAGAGTTTTCTGAGTTTAGAAACATTCCACCAATGGAACTTTTTAGAATTCAATACAAAATTATGAAGTTTTATTCATGAATCCATCCTCGAGCTCGAAAATGGTCGGAGGGAGGGAGGGAGAGAGGGAGAGAGGGAGAGAGACAGAGAGAGAGAGAGAGAAAGAGAGAAAGAGAGAGATAGACGACACCGAATTTTCTATTGAACCGTTTTCTATGCCCGAAGAGTGAAAAAAAAAAGAAAAAAATTGGGTTTAAGGACGTCACTGAGTAAACCCCTAGTTTCAAGCTACAAACATGAGCTCTAAAAATATCTAAATCTAATGAAAAATTCAGAGGAGTTTCGCCTTCAAACGAGATCCATTTTAGGTATCAATTACTTAGTTGGAAACAAAATAAAAGAGAATGTAGCGATATGCGCGTGGGAGGATGACAACATCGCACGTTTAGAGACGGACCATTTGCCTTTCGGCCCTTCTACACTCCGTCCCATCCAAAAATAGTCTCCCCCTCATAAAATATTCATGGTACAAGTTCACATTGCGTCTCGGCGCGGCGCCGGATGGTCACGCCAAGTCACGCGCAGACTTTTGCATTACGAAATGCATGAATAAACGCGGGATCGCAATCGATCGACACGGGTTAACCCTTTCACGCACGAATTTTGGGAATCAACTTTTTTTTTTAAGATTTTTTTTAGACCGTTTAAAAAGAGGACAATTTTCTAAGAATTTTGATGGGTCACACAATTTTTAGAAAAATGTACATTTAAATTCAATTGAATCCTATGTTACGCAGTCAACGAATTAAAGAATGTCAGTCATCACCAGGGTTTTTCCGACACCGATGATTCCACCGGTTGAGAAAAGATTACACAGTTCAGTTCGTGTATTACTGTAATGAACTAAAATACTCGCATCTGTAATCTTTTCTCAACCGGTGGAGTCGTCGAAGACTTTCAAAAACTTGCGGATATTTTAATTAATTAACGGAGTTAATTAATTACGGGTACCTTGCCCCTGGTGGCACTCTCCGAGGGTGGCAAAATCAGGGTGAAAAAAAGAAGGGGGGGGAAGAAAGAAAGAAAAAAAAAGTTATCAAATTTCAAAATCAATCACAGAGGGGGGCAACCTCGCTGGATACCACGGTACGCGCTTGACCCTGCTTGTCACGCCCACATTGTAATGCTATAATGCTTGGTGTTTATACATGCTGCATGTCACAAGTCCTAACCCAAAAAGTGACAGCATGAACATTGCGGCGACGCGACATCGCCTTTTTACCCATTTGATGAGTCATGTGTTGCTATGAGTGAAACCAGGGCTGCCGTTTTGCGTATAATCAATGCTATTTTTCAATTCACCGATGATTCCACCGGTTGAAAAAAGATTACACAGTCCAGTTCAGTGCATGACTGTAATGAACTAAAATACTCGCATCTGTAATCTTTTCTCAACCGGTGGAGTCGTCGAAGACTTTCAAAAACTTGCGGATATTTTAATTAATTAACGGAGTTTCCACCGATTAAGGAAAGATTGCAGATCAGAGTATTTTCGTGCATTACAGTCATACACTGAACGGAACTGTGTAATCTTTTCTCAACCGATGGAATCATCGGTGAATAGAAAAATAGCATTGATTATATGCAAAATGGCAGCTCTGCTTTGCTCAGCATAGAAAGTCGCAATTAGATGCGGGACTCCCCCATTGCCAATCTTTCATTCGACCGCCATCTTGTAAGTAATTTGGTTAAACGCATTTATTGAGTTTTTGACAAAGAGTAAACAAGAGTCGCAATTGAATGGAAGGCCTGCGTGGTCAACGTAGATAAGGGATCCGAACGCGGGCTGGCCTCTGATTGGCTGCAACGGGTGGAGCAAAAATGACTCGGGGTACAGGGAAAATAACACGGGATTTTCGTTCCGGGGCGTTTATCTCGAAACCCAAGCAAAATAGTATCTAAACAATTCATATAAGTCGATTCAGCAGATTTTTCCGAACATTTTGATAGGTCATAAGTGCCACTTTATTGCAAATTCCAAAAGACTGTTTCAGTTGAAAAGTACTCACAATAGTGAGTTACTCAAACACTGCTCAAACACACGCCAAGCATGTAATCACACTATTGTGCGTACTTTTAAACTGAAACAGTCTTTTGGAATTTGCAATAAAGTGGTACTTATGACCTATCAAATTGTTCGGAAAAATCTGCTGAATCGACTCGTATAAATTGTTTAGATACGATTTTGCTTAGGTTTCGAGATAAACGCCCCGGAACGAAAATCCCGTGTTATTTTCCCTATACCCCGAGTCATTTTTGCTCCACCCGTTGCAGCCAATCAGAGGCCAGCCCGCGTTCGGATCCCATATCTACGTTGACCACGCAGGCCTTCCATTCAATTGTGACTCTTGTTTACTCTTTGGTTTTTGAGTGGATTTTGATGGAACTTTCTGATCACCGTTACATTCCAGTGGTTTTACGTAGGAATCAACCCAGGGTTCAAAAGTTGGAGGGGGTGGCTTGAAAAAATAAAATTACTTTGATTTTTGTCTTCTTCTTACTTTTCTTCAGCTCTTCTTCATGTAAAAGCGGGGGGGGCCTCTAGGGATGTTACGACCTATATTTTTCCCTTATTTTGAGCCTTTCCCCCCAAACAAAAGGTTGGCTTGAGCCCCCAATGGACATCTCCCCTCCGGACCGCCATGCACTGGCAGCACACAAACCCAATTGAGAAAATATTACAGATGAGGCGGATATTTTCCGCGCATTCCGTCATGAACTGAATATAACTGTGTAGTTTTTCAGTTAATGACGGTAGAATCATTGGCGACTTAGAAAAAAGGGCATGAAATGAACAAAAAGCGGAAGTTCTTCGAAGAAGGGATTTCTTTCAACCCCTCAAGCCCTCACCTCTCGGTCTTAATAGTGGCCGCAACTGCAAACAAAGAACACTTCAAAATGCGCCTTGTGATTGTTTCGGAATAAAACTGGTAAGATTTTGAGGCTGCAACAGTTTCGCTTTGTTTTCAAAAATATACTTATCTATCACTGAAAGTTTATTTTCCGACGAGAGATTGCAAAAGATCCATAATGAATGGGGACCGTCTTTACCAGTGGCGTCGCGTGCCATCTGGCAACAATGCAATTACCCCATTTAAACTCATTAAATAAATCGAATTTTTCTTGTGCACTGTGCACTCCCTGAATTCGATCTTTTACATGAGTTTAAATGGATAAAATACATTGTTGCCAAATTGCACGCGACACCACTGGTCTTTACTATCCTTTTGTCGCTACTCGCTCCTTTACAGAGCTGCCGTTTTGCGTGCATTTAAAAACATTTCCTAATTCACCGATGATACCACCGGTTGAGAAAAGATTACACTTTTCAGTTAAGTTTATGACTGTAATGCTCAAAAATACTCTAATTTGTAACCTTTCCTCAATCGATGGAATCGCCGTTAAATTATTAGAATATCCGCAAGTTTTTTTTTTTTTTTTTTTTTTTTTTTTTTTTTTTTTTTTTTTTTTTTATCCATCGACGACTCCACCTGTTGAGAAAAGATTACAGATACGAGTATTTTCATGCATTATAGTCATACACTGAACTGAACTGTTTAATCTTTTCTCAACCGGTGGAATCATCGGTGAGTTGAAAAATACCATTAAATATACACGGAATAGCAGCTCTGCTCCTTCATCATGCACCCACTCATTTCTCCATCTTTTCCTCATCACCCTTAAAAAATGATACAAGCAATTTATTGCGGATCTCTCTCTACTCCACCCATCATTTCTCGGAATTAGAGCAGTTCTTGATTACTTACAATTTGCATTGGGCTGACGACCGACGTCAGAACAATTTGCCACTCTTGGCAACGATTATTGAGCTCAGTAATTTAAGCAACTATGAAGGTGTTCTCCCACACAAACATGTGTTGGAAGAAATGCATCTGTTTCCCTGTTTTTCGTTCGTTCTTTTTTCCCTTTTTTATTCGCAGCGTATTACATGTCTCAAGTATAAAAGCGAATAACCCGATTAGTTTATCATTGGCGACAGCCGACAGGTGCAATCTGGCAACGTTGCTTTGTGCCCACCTAACCTCAAGTATAAAATCTATTGGAAAAAGTGCACTGTTTCCCTTCAATAAGTCACGACATTTTCCATGACTTTAAGTGGACTAAATCCAACGTTGCCAGATTGCGCGCACCGCCAAAAAATATATATTGTTGCACTAGCAACAGTATACACATTGTACTCGCTTCTTGAAACAAATTGCTTTGAAGAGTATGTGAGGACTGTAGAAACGGTAGTTTTCTACTTTAGGGCCAAAACCCTGGCTACCTTTTGTCAACAAGTTCGCGATCAACAAGTAGTAGGTTAATCAATAGGTTGGTACTTTTTTCAAATCATCTGATGGATTTCACAGGAAGATTTATTTTATGCTTTCTATAGAAGATAAGATTACAAAAACAGTACTGGAATACTTTTGTTCATTAAATGTGGACCTTTGGACATTTTTTTGGACATGGACTTTTTATTCGCGGGCATTGCATTTTATTGGACATTAGAACATTGGAACGAAATGACATTGGACGAAAATATAACTGGACAAATAAAATTTTGGACGAAAAAGTTTTGGACATAAAGGCTGTGAACAAATCATCTGGGAAGCATAAAATTCATTGTGAGGGGAAAAAAATAACAAAAAACAAAAAGAAAACCAGTCTAATTATAAAATCAGAAGAATTGAAACTATGCACTTCAGCAAACTATATTAAGACCACCAACAGCTTCTGGCGAGAAGAGTAAAGTTTATTACTCCAAGAGTAGAGATAAGTCATCGACCTGAGAAGGTCAAACTGTAAGAAAAGCGTTGGGCGGAAACAACAAAGTTACCGCGAAGATTGCGGGGTAGAAGAAACACGCAGGTGAATCATCAATGGCGCTTTTAAGTTCGGGAATCGGGAGGAAGGGTCCAAAAGAAAATGGGTTGCATACAGCAAAGCTCTTTATCTTTAATGTTTTGGCAGTTTACACAGCTGTTGGAGTGTGGACGCATCGCCCCGGCCAGAGTTAGTTTCGTAGTTTCGGCCTAGCTACGAAGCTGGACTTGATTAAAGCTCACCCGAAAGTTTTCGCGTACGAAGATACGTAAACGGCGGAGCATAAACATTGAGTATATGCTTAATGTTTACGAGGAAGTAAGGACTTACGCTATGTTGCCACATATCGAGAGCAGAATTTTATTTACGCTTCATATTCTTTTGATATACATATGTAGCTTACTATAAGCACAGAATAATACAATCAGAACGGAAACTCCCATAAGAGCCAATGGAAGCAAGTTTGGAATTTAACGCCACCAATAGGCAACGCTGTGGTCCTATATCCCAACATGGCGGACGTGTGTGATTTGTGTTGAAACTCATTTATTTCTGTAGATTCTGGAAGGAAATCTTAAGTTTCCGGCCTCACTTTTATTCTAATGGCATTTCAGTATGAAAATTTCGCGGATCATGTCCTATATTTTTTTTTTTTTCACGTGCGAATCCATATGTAAACATCCTATATCCCAACATGGCGGACGCGAAATGAATTTGCTTCAAAATCCGACAGAGTTTCCGTTCTGATTGTATTATTCTGTGCTATAAGGGTGGGACAGCTTGGACCCCAATTTAAAATTGAGAAACCTCCAGTCTAAATTTTTTTTCAATTTATTCTATGATGAAATTATTCCATTCGATCTAGAGATCATCTTAGAACAGTCAGTCTCTTTGAAAATATTTACCCCTGGTTTTTCAATGTTTCTTTTTAAAACGATGCTAAATTCCATTTTTTCCAGTGGATATGACTACATTCATGATTTTTTATTATTATTATTATTATTTTTTTTTTTTTTTTTTTTTTTTTTTTTTTTTTTTTTTTTTTTTTTACATAGTTTTCTTTCTTACTTAATTTCTCATACAGAACCCAAAGCATAGGCAATGCGCTCTCTAAAAGTATTTTTTTCCCCTAAGATGCTTTTAAGCACTAGGTGGAGGGGGGCTGCGCAGACCCCAAGACTTTAAAGGCTTATATAAATCCAAAACGAATTGAAAAAAAAAAAAAAAATTTGGAGACTGGTGACTAAACAAAACATACCCTCAGATACCTTTCAGACATTAATATGAAAGCATAAGAACATCAGAGTGAAATACAATCTTTTATCGCAAAAAAAAACAGGCCTGGGGTCCGCGCGGACCCCTCCTTAGCAATACGAAGGTTAAGTTTATTTTAGTATTTGGTTATTCGGATCGAGCCGACATCGGCTTATTTTTTCAGCGAAAGTCAATTCAATTCCAATCCCTGAAATCCCTGAATTCTGAAATCCCTGAATATCCCGCGTAATTGAATTTTCCACGGCGTTTTAATCAAAAGAATCAAGTCAATAAAACGAGCCCTCGTGTAGAATGAGAATGAGAGAGGGGGTTAGCAGCGTGCGTGTGGCACCTCGCGCAATAAACTTGCGTAACATAAATACTGTACCACTTCCTTAAACACACTCGCAGACCCAGTTAACATGATACAACGAGAGAAGTGTTTTTTTGGTTTCAAGTCCATAAAACACTCTAGAAAACGGTTAAGGTCACCTATGTTGATGTGTTTACATGCCACCGCGCTACGTCGGTAAAGACTAAAGGGGGGGGGGCGACTATGAAAAGACAAAGGGAGCTCTTTGAAAAGTAAGAGTGTGGAACCGTAACTGAGTGTGGAAGTAAAGAGGGTTGCCGTCTTGCTTATAAATAATCATTGCACATTTTTTCCTTTCAACATAATTTAAAATTTCGAATTTCCCGCCTATCCGGCAGCGCTGCTGAAACCGAGAAAATGTTTACATTGCACTCGCCCGAACCCCTTTCCCGTTGTTTGATTCAATTAGGCAACATCCGGAACGGGGAGCGTATAAAAGAAGCAGTGCGCTCTATCCGTGGAACTCCCCATCTCACTGCAATTCTAATTTCTGTGGAAGAGCACATCTGACGTTTTTTGGAGTTTTTTTTTTCTTTCTTTCTTTTTCTGTGGTCAGCCTCAATTTTCTTTTCTCTTAACGGTGTTTGTTTACCGTTGAGTGTTGATCTTGCTGAGGAGATTGCTTGACTCCTGTGCGAGAGTTGGATATACCACCCGCGTCACATCGCGACGGAGGAAAACTTCTCACATCTTATCTCACGCTGGTCAGAGGCCAAACACCCATCACGAATTTCTCACGCTCACACTAACCCATAAATGCCCAACTTTATTTGAACATGTGTGTTCTTTTGTGTTTTTCGAGAAAAACACCAAAAAAATAAAAAAAATAAAAAATTAAAAATTGTGAAATTTTCTGGTCCAGCTAAATTATAGGTGCTGAAAGATCACAACATTGGTTTTTGAGTGAAATTGGCCTAAATGACTGTAAATTGGTTTTAAAAAAAAAAAAAAAAAAAAAAAAAAAAAAAAACCATTTAAAGTGGGTCGTTAACGACCTAATGGGCATATATGGGCTAAATTACCAGCTTTCTTAGCATCATGATTACTATGGTCAGTAGCGGATCCAGACAATTTTCTTGGAGGAGGTGCGGCACGCCCAGAAATTTTTAATTTTTTTCTTTTTGCAGAAATGTTATACCTTTTTTTACTGAAAAAAGGCAAAATTTGAGGCTTTGGGGGGAGCACGTGCCCCCCTTCCCCCATGGACCCGTCACTGACCATGGTCACAGTCACATAGTGGCCTTATCTAACGCTTTCCGTGATAGAAGATAGTGTAACAACTGGATATTGTTTCGAAAGCTCATTTCTCTGAATCACTAAATAAATGAGTCCAAGGAGAACTTTTCCCTCCGTGCATGAATTAAAATCAACTTAAAGTTGCGAAAGTTTTGAAGAGAGACTCACTTACTTTAATCCAACGAGCTCAGTGGCGTCGCGTGCAAGTTGGCAACAATGTATTCTATCCATTTAAACTCATACATAAGATCGAATTCAGGGGGTGCACAGTGCACAAGGAAAATTCGATATGCTTAATGAGTTTAAATTGAGCAGTTGCATTGTTGCCAGATGGCACGCGACGCCACTGAACGAGCTATAGCGATAGAGGGGGCTATACGTGTTATAAGTCCTACCTCAAAGTGTGACAGCATGGGCAATCTGAATCTGGTTTGTTTGCCTCACTTTTTTTAAACCTCAAATCAAAAGTTGTAATTAATCTAGAGGAAAATGGTTTTAACGAAAGTGGAAGTGTTTAACAGTGGCTATCTGGACACAGAAATTTAATGCAACTATCCAGGTGAGAAAGGTTTGCAAATTTCTGTTATGTGTCAGTTTCTTTATCGTGCAAATCCTTCCAGAAGAAACAGTTACATCGATTTCTGTGTCCAGATAGTCACTCTAAATTCTAAAACACTTGCACTTTCGTTTATAACCTATTTCAAATGTGTTTGTCACAGTTTTTTTTGTTGGTTTTTTTTTGTTTTAAATTTAAAGGTTAAAAAAAGGGAGGCAAACAAACCGAGCCTGCGTGGAAAATGTCGATAAGATATTTCGATCATGGCTGTCTCCGTGGCTGAAGTTTCAATATCACGCCCCACAAATCCTCTGTACCGCTATCAGTGGCGTAGCGTGCAATGTGGCAACGTTGCATTGTGTCCATTTAAACCCATGTAAAAGGTCGAAAGCCAAGGTGTTCACCGAACACCCAATAGTTCGATCTTTTTCGTGGGTTCGAATGGACGAGCTGTAACGTTGCCAAATTGCACGCTACGTCACTGACCGCTATATAGCTCGATGATTTGATCCAATGATCGGACGGGAGGTAGGGAGTTCAAAAATAATTATTGAAATTTGAATCGTTTTAAGAAGCATTCATTGGTGAAGAGGTGGGTCGGAGGTCGCGGTAAAGACGAATTGACTCCGAGCATACCTCTAGAGCAATTAAATTCCATTACGCAATCGTAAATCTTTGACATTTAGATTTTTATTTCAAAACCACCCTCTCAACTACCCCTTTTAAGTAACATGATTTATCCATGGGAACTGGGAACGAACAGTTATTGACTTCATTATTAGAGAGAGGACGATCAATTAGCGTCCACGTAAGTTTTTTAAAGTCTAATGAAATCAAATTTATCAGCAACACGGAGGAAGCGATAAAACTTAATGAGCAAACAAGGGCTTCCTGCGCGGCCGACATTTAAGTTTTTTTTGTTTTTTTATTTTTTTATTCAAGTTTCTGTTTTCATTATCGTGATCGGATCTTGTCCTTTCCTGGGATCTTTTCGTTTGTAGTTTGAGCCGTCCACCGAGAGATCCAAACGGAGGCGGTACACCCTACAACGAAAACTTCTTCCCTTTATTGGGCGACTCAATCGAGTACAAGGTTGTCATACCGTACAGGGAAACCCGTGTTTTTTTCCCGTGCACGATGATTTTAATCTTTACAGCGGGAAAATTTGTAAGGCAATTTGACGATTTTGTGGCCCGAACCGCCTTCAAAATGCGATAGACAATCAGCACATCAGAGCATGCAGAAATATTTGAATCATACGACGCCATGGCAAAATTTATTCGCTTACAATTAGTTCCGAACCGCCTTCAATTTCCAAAATGCAAGTAGCACAACACCACTTGTAGGAATAGTTGCATCCTCTGTTAGTCTGTTACCGGCCGTTCATGCGAGTCATTATCAACCGCCTTCAATCTACGAAATGCAATTAGCACAACACTGCGTGTAGGGATAGTTGCATGCTCTGTCGCCGATTTTTCATTCGAGTCATTATCAACCGCCTTCAATCTACGAAATGCAATTAGCACAACACGGCGTGTAGGAATAGTTGCATCCTCTGTCGCCGGTTTTTCATTCGAGTCATTATCAATCGCCTTCAATCTACGAAATGCAATTAGCACAACACGGCGTGTAGGAAGAGTAGTATACTCTAACACCATTGTTCGTATGTTTATTTCGTGAGTACTAACACGGAGTATATTTGAGGCTATCAGAATAACATTCCACTGAATATTAAGTAAACGTCATTTCTGGCATTTATTAAGATATTTCTTATATTTATGAAAAATCATATTTTTGATAACACCATAGTATTCTAATTAAGGAAACAAGAACTGTACGAAACTATTACATATAATCTTTCCTCTGTTCCACTCAATGCAAAACAATCGAATGCTGGTGAAGCGCTGCTTCACTACCGAATCGATCGCTTTACATATAATCAAATAGAAGAAAAACATTGTTGCCAAATTGCAAGAGTCGCTTCTGCTCAGTTGTTCAATTTTGAGCCTCTTATAATCGATACTTTTGCACAGAGTTAGCTGGGAGATGGGTCCATTTATTAAAAGCTCAAGGACAGCTGCTGGGGAGGCGGAGGGGAGAAGGGTGTTTTTTTTTTCAAATCACACACCAAAGTTATTCAACAAACTCGATTATGATAATTCAAACACAAACGTCTCCACAAAAAAAACACACGTGATCACTACGCAAAGAGCCCCGCGATATAAAATAGTGAAGCACTCAACTCTGTATTTCAAACCTGCATTTCAGAGAAATTTTACACGCGCGCAAAAGCGAGAGTCTTTGACTTCATTTTTTTTTTTTTTTTCAGAGCAACAATGTTGAATACTTTCTAATCTATCGATGATCTTATCTTGATTTGTTTTCCGTAGAAACAACAGTTTTGGAAACAGCTCAGCTGATGAATAAAGCGGCTCACATAGAGAGCGGCCGCTCTCACTCAACAAAGGACCCATTCTTCTCTACGTCTTCATTCATGAAAACACACAAACACTTGACACGACAAACAATCACAGATGTATCAAATCCGACTTGGCAACATGGTTTCCAAGACCAGGGAGTAGGGACAGTTTTTCTTCTTCTTCTTCTTTATCATTTCCTCAAGGCCACCTCGAAATAAAACTCCCGTTACCCCCGCAGCCCACAACCCCTGTGACACCCCTATTGTCGAGATCCTAGAAATACAACCTTTCACTAGCCGCTCCTCACCAGTGGATCCAAGATTTCCCTTCTCTCTCTCACTCTCTCTCTCTCTCTCTCTCTCTCTCTCTCTCTCTCTCCTCTCTCTCTCTCTCTCTCTCTTTCTCTGGCCATTTGGATGCATGTGTTAGTAAAGGATAGAAGAGGGGGCGAAAATCAAGTGACTGTCCCTCATCTGTCCTTTTCTATCAAACGCGTTCTAATGGGAGAAAAGAGAGAAGGATATATTCCTGGATCCGTTAGTGCCGCTCCTCTATTTTAGGTCCTTAATTATCATATTTATTCTTTCTTCTCTTTCTCCCCCAATCCTCTTAAAAAATAGAGAGAAGAAGGAACAAAAAAAGAAAAAGAAAAAATCTGACAGAAACAGCCGATAGATGTCCAATGCGTGTGTTTCAGAGGTTCCCTTGTCAGAGCGTTAGAAAAAATAAAATAAAATAAAAAATAAATAAAAAAATGAAGAATATAAATAAAGATACCGATAGTCCGATAACAGGTACTGCAGTACCTTCTTCGTTATAAAACCAGTTGTGAGTTGAGTTGAGTTGAGTTGAGCAGAAACGCCCACAAATATTATTGATACAACCAGCGGTGCAAGGAAGGCAATTAATTAAACCCATTTCGATTTTTACCGTTTCACTTTCAGATGAGCGGTTGGTTATGATGGAATGCGTAGAGCCGCAAATGGAAAAATGACCCATTGAAACAACAGTCAGGGTATTAACAAGGAGTACTGGTTCTATTTTGGTTAGGATCTCTAGTAAAGAACACACCTTACGTTTTAATGCAATTTCAATTCGCATTCCTTAATCAGAGGGGTTCGTGCAGAAAGGACTCAACTGCTTTTATTGAAATACCCATGCAGATAGATTCTTTTTACAATAAGACGTCCTATTAATACTGGCTTTCGTTGGAATGGGGGACCAATTAATGTTAGTTGTCAGACTAGACAATTTTTCGATTATAAACATGAAATTGGGGTCTGTGTGAATTATACATATTTACATTAGGAGAATGACCCATGATCGGATTTGGTTTGTGATTTATTCGAAGGTAACGAGAGAAAATTAACACGGTAAAGGCGGTATCCAACTTCACTGCCTCCATAAGTCATCGAAAGTCATCGAGAAAGAAATGTTCAATTATTTCACTTTGTTTTCAGAACGGATTCTCAATCGCTGCAACACTCAGTAGCGCACCGAGAGTTTCTTCATCTCTCTCTTTTCTCCATAAAGAAACGTATGTTAGACAAGGATGGACAACGGGATAAAACCTCCATCTTTCTGTCCTTTTCCTACTTATACATTAAAATGGGAAATGAGAGAGATGGGAGAGATCCTGGTTGCGCCAGTGGCAACACTTCATGACACGGTTGCGTGTCATCTGGGTGCACGGTAGTGCACCAGCCAAGTTCCCGCACTACAGTGTAACCTTTACAGGAAGCAAAATGCCCGATTTTCACTCCTCTCTAATTCAGCCGAAAATGAGTATTAAGTTCTGAAAATTTTACGAAGTGTTAAGATACACTATCTTAACACGATCCTAAAATTTCAAGTCCGTATGTTGAGTGGTTCTTAAAATACAGAGCTCCAAAAAACCGAAAAGTGCCATTTTTTGTCGTGACTGATTTGTTCAGATCATCAAAATGTTTAGGTACTTCCGATCATCCTAGAACTTTGATATTTGGTACACTTGTGCCATTTAGGTCCAAATGGCAGGGAAAATTCCGAAAATGGATTTCTGAACGATTTTTCTCATATTTCTGGACCTTCAAAAATCGACATTTTTTCAAATCTCTTTGAAATAAGTTGATTTTGGTATGATATGAAAGCTCTTGTCAAGCTGATTCAGAATATATAATGCATCAAGGGGTTTGGAACAAAAGGGAAGGCGTGAATCCAGAAAAAAGGGCAGGTTTATTAGGGAGTGGCGGCTCGCAGCGGCGCGGCGCAGATGCAGAACGAAGCGCGCGCGGCTGAGAAACAGTGCGAGCTGCGTTGAGATACCGTCGCGTCGCAGGCGGGCGGTGTTTCTCGAATTCCCCCCTCCACTCGGACTCGCCTGCTTAGCTTCGAAACATCTTATCGCACAGCGCGCTGCGGACGGACTCTTCGTCACTTACTCGCAACGCGCTGCTCGCAGCCTGTGATGCTCTTCCAACACTGTATTTCGACAGTTGGTGATTCAAACCAGAATTCTATTTACTTCTGTATAGTCTTCCCACCTTTTCTACTCTACAGTATTATTAAGGATTGTGCATTCAATCCATATTCTATATTTAATTAAAACTCTTCTTTCTTCAAATACCTGCAAAAATTTCGAAAATATTTCTGGGAGGGGAGGAGAGGAGAGGAGAGAAGAGGAGAAGAGAGGAGAGGAGAGGAGAGGAGAGGAGAGGAGAGGAGAGGAGAGGAGAGGAGAGGGGAAAGAAGATGACAGGAGTAGAGAGAGAAGAGGAGAGGAGAGGAGAGGAGAGGAGCCTCTGTACATTAAGCTGATCGTTCAATTTTTCGTGAGCCTGCATAGTAACCTTGGCAAATATTTTCTCGAAAAGGTTAGGGTATGAGCATAGCTACATTGACTCATGGGCGCCCACAAAAAAATTGCTGGGGGGGGGGGGGCTAAATCATTGAACCTGTAAACTCTCGTGAATATTATAAACAAAACTGAATCTTCCGTGCTTTTCGTTCCACGTGAACATTTTTCGAACAAAAATAACTGAAATTGCAGCAAAAACATAAATGTGAAAAAAAAGCCAAGTTCCTTAGTGGCTTTATTCATTTCCAACCTTTCAGCCACGAAAAGGAGTGAAATATGAAATAAAGCCAAGTTTTCCGGCTTAAGTTTTTCTTATCAGAAATGAGAAACAATTGGTTTGACGATCAGCTGTTATTCTCATGCTCGAGCTCGAAGCATATCACATTCGCAAGAAACTCAGGAGAGGAAAGTATTTCGGCGATGATGAATTTCGCATTTGTGCTCCGCTGAAACTTGGCTGCGTTTGGGATTGAACGTATAGACCATTATAGTATATGACGACAAGAAAAAAAATTGGATCCAATCATAATAATGTTCTATCTCGCTCACTCTCACATGATAACCCATAAAATTTTATCCATATTTGCGAATGCTTTACGCTAGTAAATAAACAACTGGTTATCTTCTATCTTACTGCCATATAATAGACCCTATATACGCACTTTAAAGAAACTCTTTACTCTATTTTAATTCTTGAAACATCACGCATTAATTTACAAAATTAAAATCACATTTATATGGAAGGCCGAGTCAATTCTTTGTCTTTGTCTCACTCACAGCATTTATGCGCAAACCACCACCTTGTTAAGCAAAAACACCCAATCGTTCTAACCTCTTAGCGGCATTAAACTCATATCCTAGAATATGACATGCCTATACGAAACTGTCAGTGAGACAAGGACAAAACATGGGATAAAAATATAATTACGATGATTGTTAATTAATGCGTTATGTTTCTACAATTTTGATAGTATGTAAACATATCAAAGGGCGCGGAATCTATTGATGTACTAAAATCGGCGGAAACAGCACGTTTCTTTGCATTAATTTACATTTAAATGATTGGATAACGGTCTATACGTTCAATCCCAAACGCAGCCAAGTTTCAGCGGAGCACAAATGCGAAATTCATCATCGCCGAAATACTTTTCCTCTCCTGAGTTTCTTGCGAATGTGATATGCTTCGAGCTCGAGCATGAGAATAACAGCTGATCGTCAAACCAATTGTTTCTCATTTCTGATAAGAAAAACTTAAGCCGGAAAACTTGGCTTTATTTCATATTTCACTCCTTTTCGTGGCTGAAAGGTTGGAAATGAATAAAGCCACTAAGGAACTTGGCTTTTTTTTCACATTTATGTTTTTGCTGCAATTTAAATAGAGTGTTACTCATACACTGACAGGAAAAAGAAAAAGAAAAATGCTTTAAGAATTATTCTGATATTAAAAACAGCAAAAAAATGTAGTAACCACAAACTAGCAATTGTAACTTAAACGAAAAGGGATGCAAAATAGATTGCTAAATCAGCGCGAATAAATTCGCAACAATTTTTTTGATTTAACAACTGACCCCACTTCAGTGAGGGAGCTAGAAATTTGGGGGGGGGGGGGTCGAGTCCGGGTTCGAAGATTGCCAAAGGCGGTCCAAACATCAAAATCTGGAAAAAAAAGAAAGAAAAAAAAAAAAAAAAAATCCCTTAACACAAAAAAAATTACTCCTTGAGCAAACTTTGATATCAAGGGAGTCCAGACCAACCCCCCCCCCCCCCCCCGCTGCGCCACTGGGTCACTTTAACATGATCACGCATGCTGTTTCAAGAGTCCTTTTTCCATATGAAGACGCGGTCTCAATTCCTCAATTACAACCCTAACATGACATTACTTTTTACCATGAGTATAGCCTTCGGATTGTATTCGATTCGTCAATGGACCCTCACGTGCGATGCGAAGCTGGACTGGACCACACTGTGATGTTCGCGAGCCCCACCGGGCAAAGCGAGTTTCCACTTTCTCAGTATCTCTCAAGAGTCAAGCGACTGTAATGACCGCGCATCCACGGATGGACTAGACTATTACTTGACTATGGGATCTCGTACTATATTCTCGATAGTCTCATCATTTCTGACACTTGCCCGCGGGCACGCACATTGGGTTCGGATTACGGTGATTACCGGTAACGGCCCTTCCGCCATTTTTCTCACTGTTCGATTGATAGCGGAAATCTGAATATTTTTTCAACATATTAAAGAAAACCTAGGACCGTATTTTAGTGAAAAAGCACTGAGAAAAAAGTTCTACTAAAAATGGCGATAGTTCTAATAAAAAGTTCTGAAGAGAGAATTCGTATTCTTGAGGGGATCAAGCTTTTTCGGCCAGAAATTCTGGACGGATTCAGGGGCGGTCCGGTGCACAGTGTGTAATTTCGGCAATCTAGCGCCCGAAAACCTCCAAAAAGTATATTGGCTGATCATTGAAAGAAGGTCTGAGATTGACCAATTAGAAGTACAAGGAGCAAGAAAATAGCATCATACATGACCGTGAAGCACCTTTTAAAGGGTAGGGGGGTCCTCAAATTCATCAAATTTAGTGGACACGAATCATTGATCAGCCGGCGAATCTCAGAAACACACGGGGAAAAAACAATAGACACAGATAGATTCAAATGAAATTTTCGCATGATGTACTCAAAAATACTCGATTTTCCATTGTATTAAAAGAAAGCTGAAAGTCTCTAGTTTCTTTATCTGGAAAGACATTCTGCGAATTTTTGCGATTTAAAAAGTTATGATTATAAACAAGATAGCCATAATTGATCTGTTCTTTCTGCGCATCTCAGAAATGCAAAAAAAAAAAAGCATCAATAGATTCAGATGGAATTTTCGCATGATGTACTCATCAATACTCGATTTTCCTTTGTATCAAAAGAAAGCTGAGACTCTCTACTTTCATTATCTGGAAAGACATTCTGCGAATTTTTGCGATTTTAAAATTTGTGATCGTAAAAAAGAACGGCATAATTGATTGATCTGCAAATCTCATAGAAATGCACGGGGAAAAACCGGAAACATCAATAGATTCAAATCAAATTTTCGCATGATGTACTCAAAAATACTCGACTTTCCATGGTATCAAAAGAAAGCTGAAAGTCTCTAGTTTCATTATCTGGAAAGACATTCTGCGAATTTTCGCCATTTTAAAAGTTATGATCATAAACAAGAACGCCATAATTGATCTGTTCTTTCTGCGCATCTCAGAAATGCAAAAAAAAAAATAGTAAGCATCAATAGATTCAGATGGAATTTTCGCATAATGTACTCATCAATACTCGATTTTCCTTTGTATCAAAAGAAAGCTGAAAGTCTCTACTTTCATTATCTGGAAAGACATTCTGCGAATTTTTGCGATTTTAAAAGTTGTGACCATGAAAAGAACGTTTTTCTGTTTTTTCCCCCGTGCATTTCTGAGATTTGCAGATCAACCAATTATGCCGTTCTTTTTTACGATCACAAATTTTAAAATCGCAAAAATTCGCAGAATGTCTTTCCAGATAATGAAAGTAGAGAGTCTCAGCTTTCTTTTGATACAAAGGAAAATCGAGTATTGATGAGTACATCATGCGAAAATTCCATCTGAATCTATTGATGCTTTTTTTTTTGCATTTCTGAGATGCGCAGAAAGAACAGATCAATTATGCCGTTCTTGTTTATGATCATAACTTTTAAAATAGCAAAAATTCGAAGAATGTCTTTCCAGATAAAGAAACTAGAGACTTTCAGCTTTCTTTTAATACAATGGAAAGTCGCGTATTTTTGAGAACATCATGCGAAAATTTCATTTGAATCTATCTGTGTCTATTGTTTTTTTCCCGTGTGTTTCTGAGATTCGCCGGCTGATCAATGATTCGTGTCCACTAAATTTGATGAATTTGAGGACCCCCCCCCCCCCCTACCCTTTATAAGGTGCTTCACGGTCATGTATGATGCTATTTTCTTGCTCCTTATACTTCTAATTGGTCAATCTCAGACCTTCTTTCAATGATCAGCCAATATACTTTTTGGAGGTTTTCGGGCGTTAGATTGCCGAAATTACACACTGTGCGGTGGGGGGGGGGGCTACGGGACCTCAAGCTACCCCCCCCCCCCAATTTTTGGAAAAGTGCACATAAAAAGGGAAAAACAAAGGTCGTAACACCTGAGGAAGCCTCCACAAAGGCTCAAGAAAAATGAAAATGAAAAAAAAAAGAAAAGGTTATTGCAATTTTTCAAGAACCCTGAATCAAAATTATTCTGGGGGGAACCCCCCCCCCCCAAAGAGCCTTCTTTACTACTCTAGGGGCGGCCCTCAGACCCCCATATTATATAATGGGGGAGACCCCCCCCGACCCCCTTAAGGAGTTAATTATACAGTGGGCTAGTTGCAAAATGTTTTAGCAAATTTTCATCAAAATTCAAACAGCTATATTTGAAACATTTCAATTTTTTCCCACATTCACCCATTTTACCCATTTTCCATTGATTTTAATGGAAACCATTTACCATCCATAATTTGCCTACAATTTAAAATTTCGAAATTCAAAATAAAATAATCCCTCTGAGGAATGGTAAAAGCAACTTCTCTGCAAAATGTTGATGCATATGGACGTTTGGTTCAAAAGTTATGTTGGGATATAGGCAGACAGACATCTGTGCCATCGCAACGCTTTCTCAATTTCAGTGGCGGCTCGTGCCATCTGGCAACAATGTCTTCGCTCCGTTTGAATCTATGTTTGACAATCGATTGCTGGTGAAGCGCTGCTTCACTTTCGAATCGATTGTTTTACATACAATCAAATGGAGGGATGACTGTGTTGCCATACTGCACGAGCCGCCACTGCTCAATTTCTAACTTTGTTAAATAGGCTGTCCCAAGAATGATTGGATTTGACAACTGTAGGTTTGAATGAAAACATCAGATTCTTACTGCTCCTAACCAATCAGGTTTGCCCTATATCTGCGGATGGAAGCTGATGTTTTCACAAAAACCATATACAAGTGTCAAATCAAAACTTTTCTGGGACATCTTTTTCGTCAACATCTATTGTGGAAAATTATTATTAAAAAAAAAAAAAAAAAACGGTATTCTCGTTTTTAAATAAACTTCTTTTCCTCTCCGTGCATGACTCTACGCTCAGACTACAGGTGCCCTAGACAAAAGGACAAAGCGCGTAAATAACAATTTCCTCTGCATGTGTTAATCTCAGTGATAAGAGATACAAAAGCCACAAAAAGAGACCAGAATTATTCTTGTTTTCTATATACATACTATGCGTGCTTCAATACCTCTCAGATCATCTGACACGAAGAGAGTGAGACGCGAATTCTGTAATCTCAATCGCACCGAGGAAGTTCACGAGAGATTGATAGAAATAATGGGGCTGTTGCACACTTTTGCTAAAAGCGATTTGATAGTCGGATCTGGTGTAAAAACCTCCAAAAATAACGATGGCAGCACTAAAAACTTCCAAAATCCACTCCTAAACTCGATAAACGCTTTCATTTGCCCGGGCGTAATGGTGGCTGAGGGTAGTAACAATGGGAAATTCCCGCATCTAACAATACTGTAACTCCATAAAGAAGTGACCAATAAGAGACGACTTTCATTTGACACCGGTGTCACTAGGTGTTGCGGTACCATTAATCGGATGTGGATCATCACTCTGATGACTAATTACTCTGTGAATCATCCTTGTCAGCATAGAAAGAGTGACGAAATTAAGATAGGAATCTCCTATTGTTACTGCCCTCGGCCACCATTACGCCCTCGTAAATGAAAGCGTTTATTAAGTTTAAGAGTGGATTTCGGAAGTTTTTAGTGCTACCATTGTTATTTATCGAGGTTATTACACCAGAATCAACTGTTCAATCACTTATAGCAAAAGTGTGTAACAGCCCCATTATGAATGAAATACAAATCCATTTAACCGAGTCTCCTCAAAGAAGAAAAAAATAGCTCTGGAACACAATGAAAGTTAAGAGATTACTTACGATGCAGACACTTGCAGAGAGACAAGAGGGATTGAAGTTAAATGGAGAGGGGGAAAAAAAGTTTTTTTGAAAAACTTGGAAAAACTTACCTGGAACAGAGAGAGAAAAAAACAAAGAAATTAATTATATCATCTTGATAAAGGAGAGAAGAAAATTAATTACAGCGAGGAGAAAAGTTAATTAAGTTACGGGATATCGAGGGGGGCGCAGGATGCCCAAGTAATAGTTTCATTCATTCTCAGAAAATTCAGAAGATTCTGGCGTGAAGTGTGAGCAGCCTCTCGCGAAAAAAAGTAACCAATTTATCAGAATCAAGACGGCTCTCAAGTGAGTTCATCAAACGTAGACTGATTAGTTGTAGCGTTATGATCCTTGCCAGGAGTTTCCCCTTTTTTTTCGAGGAAGGCTGCTGCTCAATAGAATTTGCTTCTAGGGTGGCTGCAGGCAGAATTTTTCTCGTTTCTTTCCCCTATACTTATCCTTAATTTTCTCATGATTCTCCGCCCTTTTTTTTCTGACATTTCAAGGGGAGGGGGGGGTGTAACCAGTGGCGAAGCGTGCGATTTGGCAACGTTCCTTTCTCCCGTTTGAATACATTAGAAAGGTCGAAATGCCTGGTCATCGCCGATGACTGAAGCGTTCGACTTTTTTGATGAATTTAAATGGAGAAAATACATGGTTGCCAAATTTCACGCCTCACCACTGGATGTAACCCAATCAGCCGCCTTCTCTCCCCCTCCCAATGAAAACAAAATATTACCAGAAGCATGACAATATGTGAACGTATGTAAGGGATAGTACAATTACCAGAATTCTAGTCTTTGTACCATAGTTCTTGAAAATGTTTAGGAAATTCTAGTTCTACGGCCATACTCTGGTATAACACCAGCATTTTCTGGTCAAAAGCTAGACTTTCTGCCGCTCACATACCGTTGTGCTTCTGGCAATATTACTAAAAGTTTTCGAATTATTTTTTTTTCCAGCGTATTCTAGACCGAAATAGTGATTCGGCATAGAGCTGCAACTTCCTCCGGTGGAACTAGAACTCTTGCTCTACGAATCCAATTTAAAAGGCTAATTCGGCTGTGCTATAACATTTTTTTTTTTTTTTTTTTTTTCCAGTCAACTTCAAGCAGAGGCGGCTCGTACAACTTTGCATTTAAACCTATGCAAAAGTATCGATATCTCGGGGGGTGAAATTGCACCTCATGAAGATCGATTATTTCGCATAGGTTTAAATGGACGTATTATCTCTATAGAAATAATACATTGTTGCCAGATTGCACGAGCCACCATTGGTGATCCTTTTCTGCATCATCCAAAAATATTTAAAAAACAGTCACTACTGTGTGATGCGACGCAACACCCAACACTCAACAGGTCCTTAACTCTTCGTCGCTGCCCATAGCATTAGTCCCAGTCTCATCTAAGACTATCCTGCACTGCCATACACTGCTCTCTGTGGCGTTATGTGAGTCATGGATACACAGAAACTACCACTTAAAACGGACCCTGGTTACCTATAGCTCCAGCTCCAGCTCCTCTATGGTACTCTATTGGGATTGGAGGAGAAAGTTGAATCTCTTTAGGTGAATGGTTTAACAAGTGTAAGTATATATGTATACTCTCGGTGTAAATAGAATATAGAAAATTTTCAATTATTCTCGTACACGAGGGTTCATGATGAGTATATGACTATATACACATACAGTGCACAGAAAGTACGCCGAGCGGAGAAGTGATAGTTCCATCGAAAGTAAATACTTATTGTTAGGGGCAACAGCAAAGAATCATAAGGTGCAACAGAGTTGCCATGCAAATAGAAAAGGAAAATTTTACATTTTGAAGGAAGAAAATGCACTGAAAAAAAGCTATAGTCATAATACCAGATTCTAGTCACATAACCAGAAGCACAATGGTATGTGAAAGACAGAAAGTCTATAGTACTTTGACCAGAAAATGCTGGTGTTAATACTAAAGTTTGCAACAGACCCATTCCATTCCGGCTTTATTTTTGTGCATTTCAGCTATAGAAACATTCAGGGTGTCTTCCTGAGGTATGTTTCCAGGTGCCGTTGCTCTTCAAATGCGTACTACGACTTTCTAAAGAAAGTACCCTGATCGAAATTTTAACCATTTTAAATCCCGGCAACCTTCAAAACAATTTTGCGGCTTTCAAGTGTTTAAGAACTAAACAGAATGACTTTTCAAAGTATGTCATGAAAAATTCAAAATTCTATTGAAAACAACATAACAATTTAACAATAAGAATTTCAATCAGGGTACTTTCCTTTGAAAGTCATAGTCCTTTAGGCGTCAATTCATCAATAAACAACAGAACAATTTAACAATAACGATTTCAATCAGGGTACTTTCCTTTGAAAGTCATAGTAATTTAGCATAAATTCATCAATAAAACAACAGAACAATTTAACCATAAGAATTTCAATCAGGGTACTTTTTTAGAAAGTCATAGTACTTCAGGCGTAAATTCATCAATTTCAGCCAAAAATTGTCGCCTTTTTGAGCAGCGCGTCGTGGTGTCCATCAGAGTTGGGCAAATGGGAATCGTAATCGTTCACACGATTACCGAGTAATCGTAATCGTCAAATTTTTGGATGGTAATTAAATCCATTTTTCACAGATAAATAGTAAAATCAAGGGTATTTTTGATTAGATCTAATACTTCTGCAACTAATATGATGGATGGCTTGTAAAATATCAGCCTTGATTACCATAGAATCATCCTCCGAAAAAACGACGATAACGATTACTTGGTAATCGTGTAATCGATTACCACCCCCATTTGCCCAACTCTTGTGTCCATCGACCCTGGAATCATCTTAAGAAAGTACGGTGTTGAGTTAAAGTGATGAACCTTCAAGTGAAGGAAGTTCAACCTTGATCTTGGCAACACAGAACGAGAACGCGGGGTTAGCATAAGAATGATTCTCGATTCTCGAAGGCTGCGTGAAGAATATAAAACTCAAGGACGAGAGATCAAAGTTTAATCAAAAGTGGTATGTCGATGAATGATGATGTCGCCTGAGCTGAGAACATAGAATAAAGAGAAACCACACACAAAGTTGACAAAGTGCAGAATCTGAGGAGACAAAGCTCGCGCGGCTTCTGCCTGCAGATGCATTCCGAGGAATGCTCACAATATTTTTCCAACGACAGAATAACCATCGGTAAAATATATAATCTCAACGGGAGGAAAAAAGTTTGTCGCAAAGAATGCGCTGAAAGTCACGAATACAACTTTCAAGCGTCACATGAGACAAAAGTGCAGCGCTGCTCATTACGGTATTTTCAATGCTACAGCTTGCACGCGCCTATACGAGTACGCCGCACAGTGGACAGTGGTGAGGGGTGCGATTTGGCAACGTTCCTGTTTCCCCATTTAAACACTTAGAAAGGTCGAAATGCCTGGTCATGACTGAAGCGTTCGACCTTTTTGGTGAATTTAAATGAAGAAATACATGATTGCCAAATTTCACGCCTCGCCACTGACAGTGGAGCGAGTCAACGGGAGGAGTCGGACATGAAATATATACATAACCAAAAATCCAAATTTGAATTTTGTTACCGTCAAAAAACAAACTACAAAGGGTGATTTTTGTTGTAAATCTTACGAGAAACCAAATTACAGTAAATTTAGGCCAATTTCACTCAAAAATCGATGTTGTGATCTTTCAGCACGTATCATTTAGCTGGACCAGAAAATTTCACAATTTTTAATTTTTAAATTTTTTCGAGTCTAAAAACACCTAAAGCGTTAAAATAATGTTGGGCTTATCTTAAGAAAGATAAACGCATTTAAGTCGCCGCGCTATATCCGTTCTCTTTCTATCAGTGGCGGCTCTTGAAATGCGATATATCGATGTCCACTCCATTTAAAACTATAGAAAAGTATCGATTTCTCGGGGGTTCAATTGCACTCCCTGACGATCGATACTTTTCTATAGTTTTAAGGGTGTATACCACCCAAATTTAAAAAAATCGCTCCTGATGACTTAGAGCCCTCAATTTTTTTTTGGTAACACATACTGATGTAAATTAGAGATCCTGAAATTTTTGTGAAGCTGGTTGCATACCTGCCCCTTAAAAAAAAAATTCCTGAAAAAACGTTGACAACTTTCAAACAGCTTTTTTAGAGTTAGAATTGCTCAATCACCTTGGTCTTGGTCTCAAATGAAAGGTATCAGTGTCCTCTAGGGTCTCTTGTATGGATTTTTTTTTTTGTCGAGAGGAAGTATTTTTTTCTTAATGTTTCTTCGATGTGACATTTTTTTCATGGTTTTTTTTTTTTAAAACATTAATAGATATTTGAGATGTTAGGTTGAGGGCAAATCCATACAAGAGTACCTAGAGCATGAAATTCTGCACATTTTTAAAAAAAACCTGAAGTCTCTAGCTATCATAGTACTCGAGAAAAGCTGTTTTGAAGTTGAAAAAACAAGCGAAAAATTGATTTTTCGGTACAAGCAAATTAACAAATAGTACATGAGAAAAAAATAAGAAACAGATGGTTATCAAATGGTTCTCAATTTCGCAATGTTGACTCATAAACTTTAAAATTAATTTAAAAATACTTTCCGACCTCCTAAAAATTAAAAAAAAATATCCTCGTATTCCCTGAATTGTCCTCTACAAAATTGGTGGAAAAAAAAAAAAATCAAAAAAATCAAAAAAAAAATCGAAAAATTTGGGTGGTATACACCCTTAAATAAAGTGGACATCGATACATCGCATTGCACGAGCCGCCACTGCTTTCTATTGACTCGCTCCAATGTGCGCCGGCAATTTCAAGGTATTTTCAAAGACGCATGAACTTGGCAGAATATTCCATCGAACGTTTCCAGGCACTTATTAGAAATTAACATACAACATACTTTAGAAACGATAGTAAATGGAAGCGAAAAAATGAAGAAGAAAAAAAAATTAGGGGAATGTTTCACTCTTCGAATACAATCCTTCTAATTAGATATCTTTTATGATAAGCGGAGGACAGCTATATCGGGACAGCGCATACAAAACGCAACAGAGTAACGCACCAAATGACACTTACACAGACGTAAGCCCCCCCCCCCCACCAGAAGGAAATGACTGGACATTTTGTTGGTTTGGGTAGGAAATTAAGGTAAATCTATGGGGCTATCGCACACTTTTGCTGTACGCGATTTAAGGGTCGATTCAGATATCAAAACCTGCAAAAATAACGATTGAAGCAATACGAATTCACAAAATCCACTCCTAAACTCATAAAATAATTTTACATGCGCGAGCTTAATGGCGGGGTTGGGCACTAAAAATGCGATATTCCTGTCTTAATTTCTTAAAATAGTAAGTACAATTTTCAGAATTCTAGTGTTTGTACCATGATTGATATTTTTTTTTTTTTTTTTTTTTTTTTTTTTTAGGAAATTCTAGTTCTATGACCGTATTCTGGTTTTAACACCAGAATTTTTTGGTCAAAGTAATAGACTTTCTGTCGTTCACGATAGTTCACATATCTTTGTGACTCTTGTAATATGACTAAAATCTGGTATTACGTCGCTTTTTTTATTCAGTATATACTTTATTGATACTCAAAATTCATTATTTTTGGTTTTTTTTTTTTTTTTTAATCCTCTTTAATTGTGACATTAATCTCAGGGTCTAAATCTGGACGAAAGTTCACCGGTTACGTACGTTGTGGCCGGCTGATACACAGCTGAGCGTGTCTCGTGTGTATACTTTCGTACTTACTGATCCAGATCCAGTGCACCGTGACCAAGTTTCGGGAATTAAATCCGGCGCATGCGTGTACGAATACATAGTATACATATATATACACTTAACCATATTGCTCAAGAAGCTACTCTGTGTCGTCATTTCGGCGTCTGTCTAATGTAATAACTACAAGTGATGGCGCGGAGAACGTGAGGTTCCATCGCTTTCACCCTCCGCTGCTTTCATCTGTCTTCTTATCTTTTTTTTTTTTTTTCTTTCTTTTTTTTTTTTTTGAAGTGCTGTCGAAAAAGAAAGCATATCTGACTTTCAGTGAGCTTGAAAGGAACGCCAGTGTCTCTATCTATGAAAGAGTTACGACTTATCGTTATCATCTTCTTCTCCTCCAATTTTCGTCAAGGAACGAGGCATAATTAAGAATTTTCGAGGATGTAGAATTCATAATCGCAAAAAGGTTGCATTAATTGTTTGATAATTGATTTAATATCCCCAATTTTCCGTTCAAAAGTTTGCTTATGGGAAAATTACATTGAACCAGAGGCCCTCGAACGGCAATCTATATGATCTATCGCTCTACTGAAACAGTCTATAGTGTTCTCTGAAATTGAAAGGGGGTATAAAAGGTTATAAATAATAAATTGAGGGATTAAATTTCTGATTTTTGTCCACTTCTTGACGATCTCAGATCATCCGTGGCGGCACGTGCAATCTGGCAACAACGGATTCTCTCCATTTAAACCTGTGTAAAACAATCGATCTTCACAGGAGGTGCAATTGCACCCCCAAGATATCGATACTTTTGCATAAGTTTAAATGTAAAATTAGCATGGTTGCCAAATTGCACGAGCGGCAACTGCAGATCATCGTGCCTTGTGACAAGGATGTTAGACAAGGATAGGCAAGGGGATAAAACCCCACTCTTTCTATCCTTCACCCACTTATACATTCAAATGGAAAATGAGAGAGATGGAAAAGATTCTGATGTCAGTCCATGCGATATATACTCTGGATGTGAGATAGGCGGACAGGGCACGGGCATGCATGTGCATTCGGTTTGAAAGTGGTGCCAACACTGATAATGGACACACAGGTACGGGTGCAGAAGGGGGGAGGAGATAACCAAGAGTGCAAGTGGCAGGTACTTACGGAGAAGGTAACTTTCATCCGTCCACGCATCATTACGTACTGAGATATGAGTGCGCTCTGTATAAGCAAGTTCGATGACTCAATCTCCCTTAAGCCAATAATCCAACAATCTTGCAAGGCAGGTTTCCTCCCCCCTCCTCCTCCCACCCTCCTCCCCTCAACACAACCCACCCCAATCCCCCTCCCAATTCTGAACGCTCCCATTCATCTCACACACGCATGCATTTGTCCGACAAAAAAAAATGGCAACAGAAAGTGATACGTGACGTCACATTTTGCCGGATTCAGAAAAATAACTAGGGCTGTTTCAACCTACGCGATTTTTTTTATTATTTTTTTATGATAAAGGTCGTTTCGAATGAGTTTAGCGCCTACGCTGAATAGTCTGTAGCGTGAGCCGTGTCAAGTCGAGGGCTGGGTGAGGCCCAGTACCAAGTGGACAGAAAGTTACAAACGAGAAGCGTGCACAAAGTTCCGCAGCTTTAAAATTTTAAACGCGATTCTGAGACACAGCTGGCTTTAATATTGTACAAGGCCTTCCGTATCTAATAGTGAAACTACGTACGGTTTGGAATTTTTTGGCGAAAAGTAAAAATATATGGGCGATCAGATTAAATAAGAAATGGAATAACCCCAATTTCAAAATTGTTCATGATGACAATGCTTTCTTTCGTGGGGGGCAGGGCCGGATTTACAATCTTTGGCGCCCCCACCCCCCCCCCTTCCTCAAGACCCGTTTTACCCTTCTATTCATTCTCTCCTTCCCCCTCCCATAATGTTTACTCTTTAAACATCAGCCGAAAGTTCTTTTTTGAATATGTACGAGATTATTAGAAAGTGTATGCATAAACTTTTAAGTATAACTTTTTAATTGACATGAAAATGTATCTTACACAAATAGATTTGTTGTATTTTAATAAATGTATATTTTTTTTTTTTTTTTTTTTTTTTTTTTTTTTTTTTTTTTAAAAAAGGAGGTATGTCTCGAAATCGACATTAAAGATTACTAAAGATCCATAAGCACTTTCAGACTTCGAAAATTCATGCTATCCTTATTCGTGTCTAAGGATCAAAAAACAAAGATTATTTCCTCATGTTCTCATCTTCCTTTTTTCTTCGTTTTTCCTTTAATTTCGTCAAAGGATCGAAAAACAAAGATTATTTCCTCATGTTCTCATATCTTCCTTTTTTCTTCGTTCTTCCTTTAATTCCGTCCAAGGATCGAAAAACAAAGATTATTTCCTCAAGTTCTCATCTTCCTTTTTTCTTCGTTCTTCCCCTAATTTCGTCCAAGGATCGAAAAACAAAGATTATTTCCTCATGTTCTAATCTTCCTTTTTTCTTAGTTCTGCCTTTAATTTTTTCCTCGTAGGAAAATGCCGTCGCTTCGCTCAGAATGCTCCCCTCAACAATTTTGCGCTCCCGAGCCTAGTGGGGCCTTGTACGAAACCCGACCCTTATGGGGGGGGGGGCCGAAAGTAGATAAACATGATGAGATTTTTGAAAATAGGTCAAACTCCTCTAGTGGGGTCTTTTTTTAAAGTCACCCTGTGGACGCAGCACGGCAGAGGTGGTCTCGGTAGATGTGACACCGTGATCTGTTGTGTATCGGATCGTTACGGAGCTCAGACGAGGAACGAAGACACATGGCATATCAAATACCAGGGATCATGCATCTGGATCCAGATTCACCAGAACCAGTGATCGTTTTATAGGTATTTTCTGCATCGTGTAGCGCCGCTGCGCCGCGCTTTATAGATTCTGAAATGTCGCTATGGAATAGAATGCAGCCATTAACTATTAATTCATATTTCGAATATTCTCGCTTTCGAGGTATCGGCTCCTCCTAGGAAACTCTTCCTCTGTTGCCGAAGGTCAGGGAAACATTGCTTCGGCGTTCGGCGTACTATGGTCTGCCTCAAGGTTATAGATTAAAGAGGTATGCTCATCTGACTTCAAAATTGCTGTAGGCAAGATGGCCGATAAAAGCAGAAAACGTACACTCTTTGCAGAAAACATTGGGCTGCACTCTGCAGGAAAGCAGAATACAACCCAATGTTTTCTGCAAAGAGTATACGTTTTCTGCTTTTGTCGGCCGTCTTGCCTGCATTGATTTTGAACTGCGCGCCACTGAATTTGTGGCGCGAAGTCAGATGAGCATACCTCTTTGGCTCTTTCATCTATAACCACAGAATAATACAATCAGAACGGAAACTCCCATAAGAGCCAATGGAAGCAAGTTTGGAATTTAACGCCACCAATAGGCAACGCTGTGGTCCTATATCCCAACATGGCGGACGAGTGTGATTTGTGTTGAAACTCATTTATTTCTGTAAATTCTGGGAAGAAATCTTACGTTTCCGGCCTCACTTTTATTCTAATGGCATTTCAGAATGAAAATTTCGCGGATCATGTCCTATATTTTTTTTTTCGCGCGCGAATCTAGATGTAAACATCCTATATCCGAACATGGCGGACGCGAAATGAATTTGCTTCAAAATCCGACAGAGTTAAATTTCCGTTCTGGTTGTATCATTCTGTGCTATAACCTTGCGCCGTACCAAGATTTTTTTCTTGAAATGTTTGGTGTAATATCGCTTGTTAATTTCCATAATTTTGCAACAGCTGTATCATGCAAAATGTCAGAATATTTTTCCCCTCTGCGTGTAATTCACGAAGACCCGACAACATCTATAGCACATTGCCACAGCACAGTCGCAGCCACAAGACACGCCATCCCAAGATCGCTCTGGATCCACATCACTTCTGAGCAGTGTTGCCAGAGTTTGCGGCTTTTCCCATAAGAACACATAGTATTGCCAGATCGGGGTGAAGAAGCCGTACGCTTTACATTGATTTAAATGGGGACGATACGGCTTTTTACCCTTGATCTGGCAACACTGCTTCTGAGTGCCTTCATTTTATTACCCTCTTTTGTACACGTTTCGGTCTCGTAGACGCAAACGCGTCTCGTCTGAATGCTTGGATCGACCTGTGGAATGAATGGTGGTGGGGGGGGGGGGGGTTGCAAGTTCCTTTGAACGGTCCCATGGCAAAATACATTCTCGCTCGGAAAACGTTTTCGCGAATTGGTTTCCTATATACGACGATAAGATTTTTAAGATCGAAAAACATTTTCATAGAATACTTCAAGCACTGAAATGAGTTCCAGGCACTATGCGAACTTCGGCTGTTTTATTAAAAAGAAATGACAATAATGACAACATTTACAGTTGAAACTAGGAAAAATGCAGTTGCAAAGGTCTGAAATGTTATGTCTTTTTTACTTTTTATAAAGAAAATGAAAGTACTTGATGAGCTGTGAACAAAGAGACATTTCGTTCCTATAGTTAAGTTTCATTGTTCTGCCGATGAAATTGTTGCCCAAAATACATTGTTTTAATTATAATAACGCGTAGTGACGTCAGTACGCACACGATTTTATCACAATTTTTACGTGTGTATCTCCAAAACCGGGACACTTGGGATAAAATCAAAGACAACAGTGTTCTCAGTTCATCAAGTGCAGTCATTTTCTTCATGAAAAAAAAACACAACATTTACAACTCGTAATCTTAATTTCCACTCGTAAAACTATGACCGGGAAATTCCATTATTCGATCTACTGTGCGCGGTCTCGACATTTTACGCGCCAAATCAGAACTTCCCAATGGAGCAACCAGGATCTCTTCCATCTCTCTCATTTCCCATTTGAATGTATAAGTAGGAAAAGGACAGAGAGAGGGGGTTTTATCCCCTTGCCCATCCTTGTCTCACATACGTTTCTTAATGGAGAAAAGAGAGAGAAGAAGAAACTCTCGTTGCGCTACTGGAACTTCCCGCTCGAAAGGAAAGAAAAAGAGGGCGAATAACCTTTACCCGACTCGTGCTGTACGTACATCGCGTATACCTATATCGTAGTAGTCTAGTCTAAAAGGCGAATCAATAAAATAGGGGTGGAGAGAGGGAGGGGGAGAGAGAGAGAGAGAGAGAGAGAGAGAGAGAGAGAGAGAGAGAGAGAGAGAGAGAGAGAGAGAGAGAGAGAGAGAGAGAGAGAGAGAGGAGAGAGAGAGAGAGAGAGAGAGAGAAGAGAGAGAGAGGAGAGAGAGAGAGAGAGAGGAGAGAGAGAGAGAGAGAGAGAGAGAGAGAGAGAGAGAGAGAGAGAATGCAGTTTATTTAAGACGCAAATACAGAACTGGAGAACTTAAAAGAATGAGTATAAATACAGGAAAAAATCAAAAAATGCAAATTATATACGTGAAGATGAGTTGAAAATATTTCACAATTTATGTGTACTTGCGTCCAAGAGGCAGAATTAAGACTGATCAGCTTCTTCTCTTCCATTCTGCCTCTTGGCTCTCATGAATGGTGACTAAGATACCTACACAATTAAAAAAAACCCTATTTAAATTTTTAAAAAAAACTATTATTTAAATAAGTAAATGAATGAAAGAATAGTGGATAGGTACTTAATTAAATATTATTAAGAAAGATGAATGAAAAAAAAAAAAAATAATAAAAAAATAAAAAATAAATAAAAAATAAATAAAAAATAAATAAATAAAAAATAAATAAAAAAAAAAAGGGAGGGAGGGAGAGAGAGAGAGAGCGAGAGAGGAGAGAGAGAGAAAGAGAGAGAGAGAGAAAGAGAGAGAGAGAGAAAGAGAGAGAGAGAGAGAGAGAGAGAGAGAGAGAGAGAGAGAGAGAGAGAGAGAAGAGAGAGAGAGAGAGAGAGAGAGAGAGAGAGAGAGGTGCTGTGCACTTCACTTGACTCACACAACACTAACTAACTCACTTCACACCGTGAAACTTCACTCATCAGTCTTTCACGCTTAAATCAACAATGGGCCTGAATGGATCGGGATGGATGGACCGATCGAACGTAGACCAGTGGACGGCTTTGATGCCACTGAAGCCCCCCCACCCCCCTATCCCGACAGGCGGGGGTCGGGGGTTCCGACCCCCCAACTGCGTATCTGCATCACGCCCATCATGCTGACCGCACAGTTGCCGGCTCTGACCTCTTGTTTCGCTTGATTTAATCGTTTTATAACGGTTCGGTCGATAGAGAAGAATAAATTGTAGGAAATACTCCACAAACACTTTCTCACATCAAAATGATTCTGGGGGAGACCCCCAGACTCCCCCTAAAATATACTGTGGAGGAGACCACCAGAGTCACCAGACCCCTCTTTAGTATCATGGGGGAGAATCCCATACCTCCCTTGAAGGGTTACTTTTACAGTAGGCTAGTTGTAGAATGTTTTTGCAAATTTTCATCAAAATTCAAAACAGCTTTAATTGAAACATTTTAACTTTTACTTACGTTCACCCATTTTATCCATTTCCCTATCAGTGGCGTACGCGGGGGGGGGGGGGGGGGCAAAGGTGGCTGAAGTCCCCCAGGCCTCCGTTTTTGGGGGTGGAGGAGAAGGGGGGAATAATTTTCAGTCAACGCTTATCAATGCGAGCCCCTCCCAATGATTTTAATGGAAACCTTTCATCATCCATAACTTGCCTAGAATTTAAAATTTCAAAAAAACAAAAAACAAAAAACCAAAAAACAAAAACAAACAAAAATCTACGTAGCAGATATTCATCGATATCAAAGTTAAAAATGTTGCAAATATTTACGGGTGGGGGAGAGCTAAGGAACTGAAGCGTCATGTTAGACAAATATCGAGACAGCGTTCAATCTGGCAACGTCGTATTCGGTCCATTTAAACACAAAGAAAAGATGGGCCTGTTAGGTGTATCGGTGAACAGCTTCTAATTCGACCTTTCACACGAGTTCAAATTAACAAAACCCAACGTTGCCAAATATATCAAGAATGAGTAAAACAACTCAGACCGAAAATGTACGCGAGTGAGTTGACTGACGGCACTGCACGATGCACGTGCAGTTTGAGGCTCCGGTTCTACTATCCAGCGCAAACTCTGATTTAACCTCGAAACATAGAAAACGCGATTTGAATCGCTTGATCCCGGTTTCATTGTGCTTCCAGAAAGGGGGGAACATGAATTAAAAAAAAAAAAAAAAACCTCGAGATTGGTTCAATTCCGTATCAGTGTCTGCTAAATATTATTACGTTTAATAACAAATGCCGTCGTAATGTGGGGTGACATGGGGGCACCCCGATTTGTAGGTTAGAATTGCCCGAAATCCCGCCAATTTCACAACAGCAACAACAGTAACATTTGGGTAGTTCCAACCTCCAAATGCAACGTTTAATCTGTAATATCTTGTTGATTTCAGCAGTTTTAATCGTGGAACGAGGTACCTATAATAAAGCACTTTCGAGGACGGAGTATTCATAATCGCGAAAAGGTCCACTAGCGGATCCAAGTTATTGTCCTTCTCTCTCTTCTCCCATTAGAATGCGTGTGTTAGCAAAGGATAGAAGAGGGGGGCGCAAATCACGTGAAAAAAATCCCTTATCTGTCTCTCTTCTCCCATTAGAATGCGTGTGTTAGCAAAGGATAGAAGAGGGGGCGAAAATCACGTGACTGCCCCTTATCTGTCCTTTTCTAACACGCGCGTTCTAATGTGAGAAGAGAGAGAAGTATAGATTCTGGGATCCTTTAATATCCTAAATTTCCATTCAAAAATGCGCTTACGGGGAAAATGAATTAAATCAGTGTTTGTTCGGAACCAGAGGTCCTCGGACAGCAATCGATACGATATATCGCTCTACTAAAACAGTCTTTTAAGAGGCTTTTTAAAAAATTGACTATTTTTATGTACCCGCTAAAAAGTCTTTGCACTGTGCGACGAAAATAAGGAGCAACTCTTATTGTTGGCCTACAATAATTCATCCACGGACTGGTCGGACTGTGTCCGTCATCGGTGATTCCTCTTGGTTTCGTCATATTCCACCATCCACCACCACCGCCACACAACAACCACCAACGACCGACAGCAACCAAACGCAGCCAACACCCTCTGCGCCCTGCCCTACATTATTGTCACGTTAGAGGTCTCTCTGAAGCCGCGCACCCATCTCACCAGAACAAACGATACTACGTTGCCACATTTCAGGAAAAATTCGGTAGATTTTACATTGATCCTTATGGGAAATCTACTAATATTTCCCTGAGATCTGGCAACGCTGAAACGATATCAGGATATCAGCGATGAGTGGTTGTGTTGCTCAGTGTTGATGCCAGACCGAGGCTATTCTTCCACTTAAAAAACAAAAACCGGGCATTATTTGAAACAAAGCAAATTTCCTGGAGACTTCCTTTCAATAACAGAGAGTGTAGGAAACACAACACACTTATCACAGCAAATTGAGAAGTGGTTTTTTTTTTTTTTTTTTTTTTTTTTGGACCGATTCCTTCAATGTCGAATCGACAGCGCTCGCTATTCATAGACAAAATCTTATGGGTTATAGAGCTCGTTCTCAGTTACAATGGGGCGTGAAAGAATACTTTCTCCTATAATCGGAGGTTATACAAATATCAAACGCCTAAAAATGCGCATATAAACAAGCTACAATAATATTATTTAACAATCAGAGAGGGCAGTGGCGCGGCGTAGCGTGCAATTCGGCAACAATGTATTCTATCCATTTAAACTCATGTAAAATATTGAATTCAGGGGGTTCACAGTGCTCAAGGAAAATTCGATATATTTAATGGGTTTAAATGGAGCAGTTGCATTGTTGCCAGATGGCATGCGACGCCATCTGAGAGAGGGTCAGGATATGGTTCATTTTCCTACGTAAGTAGCGACTTGTACAAGTTGGCAACATCGGTTTTCCACCATTTAAATCTGTAAAACATTTGATTCTTTGTGAATGTACAGCAGACAGCACACACATTATATCAGATAGATGGAGTGCATAACAAGATCCTTCATAGGAGAATTCTTTTTTTAAGGGGGTACTCCTGGTTTCAGAACTTTTTTCCCCCCCTAAGTCAGAGACTCCTGAAACTTTTTTTGGTGAATGGTACTACTTAAACTAAGAATTTCCCAAATTTTCGTCAAGCGGGTTGCCTACCCTGCCCCTTGGGCGGACATTTTGTAAATTTTGACAGCCCATCTTGTGACACGTGCAGCTCCAGTTTGAAATGAGCTGGAGACCTCATTTTTTTTTTAAATGACCTATAGAGTCTGCTCTACAACTTAACGGTTCCATTTTCTGAAAAAAATTGATTAGAACAGCAGAAAAAAAATAAATTGAATTTATTTACAATTTTTAACTTCAATTTTTTTTCTTTTTTTTAAATTTTTAAAAATTTCTATTAAGTGTACTAAAATTTGGGGACCGTTTAGTTGTAAAGCATACTCTCCTGATAATTTTAAAAAAAAATTGAGGTCTCTAGCTCAATTAGAACTTGAGTTGCATGTGTCAAGAGATCAAAAAACATGCGAAACATGTGTGTGTCGTTTCTGCCTGATTCTTCTCCTTTCAATATTTTTTTAAAATGTTTCTAGTGATGCAGGAATAAAAGTGCTTATACCGTTCTCTTCAGAAGAGTTGCCTCTTCAATGATCACGAAAAAAAAAAATTGAAAAAAAAAAAAAATTGACTTTCAAACCAGGAGTACCCCCTTAATCCAAGGTGTATTTCGTTTGTGTTAAAGAAACTGCACAGTGGAATATTGACTAACAATAAGAGGAAATTTCTTTAACCCAAAGAAAATGTCCGCAACTACAAGTAAAAGATTCCTTGATGTAACAGTGATTCTCCTTCATGAAATATAAAAATTCGCACAGGGAAAACACAAGTAAAAGTGTTTCCTTGTTTTTTTAAAGAAGTGATTCCTCTCAGTGTTGAGGCAAACTTGCGGTACTTCGCATCAGGTTAATCAAAAGTGCTCTCATCAGCTTGTTTGACGGTTGCATCAAAACATAAAATGGTAATATAATTTTTGGTAAAACTGGGGACAGACAAACCTTCGCCATCTTGAGAGTGAATGAAACTTGCAGACTATTTACAGATTTGTAATCTGTTTGAAGTTTTTTTTGATCTAATAATATTATACTGTTGTTAAACTTATGGTAATTAAATGGTGTTCCATCAATCTTTGATCTTCAGAGCTTTAGAGTCACAAGACTTAGGCCACAGTTTCGTTCGATTTTGCAAGTAGAAGTTTCCCCCCCCCCCCTCCCCATATTTTTTGTAAGAGAAATTTTAAGGAATATTCAAGAACCCGCCTTCATAAATAACTAAACCGTTCAGTTGCATTGTAAATTGTATACTTTCATTCATACGTAAGGCTTTAGTTACGTTTACACACATTTATTTCGATGGAAATAATAAGTAACAACTTCAGAGAAACTAAAATGAGGGAATGTATAATCCTGTTATTCTTATTGATGTCATAGAGACAAGTCGGGCTGTTTGACTGGTGCGCTTAAATAACTGCTTGTATAGTCAGACATAATTCATATAATAGGCGAGATTATATCACAAAATTTAGGAAAACGCAGCTCGACACGTTTGGGAAACTTTTGGTTATGGATTTATGATATTCATTCTGTCTGTAGAAAGTGAGGTAAAAAACACGTGCCAAAATGCGCTGATTTGTTTCTTTTTTTTCTTTTCTACTATAAATTGCAGTAAGACTTCCCTCGCCGTCGCACTACTCACTAGCGGATCCAAGTTATTGTCCTTCTCTCTCTTCTCCCATTAGAATGCATGTGTTAGCAAAGAATAGAAGAGTGAGCGAAAATCACGTGACTGCCCCTAATCTGTCCTTTTCTATCATACGCATTCTAATGGGAGAAGAAAGAGAAGGATAGATTCTTGGATCCGCCATCAGTGTGCTCCGTCGGACGCCTATAAAAAGCTCTGGCCGGAGGAATAGATGATCCGTGCCGATTTGCGTGATCTCCGACTCTGACTCAAACAACATAATCTTTTCACCTGTTCTAAACGGTTGAGCGTTTAATCGTTTCATCACGGTCGGCATGCAGCCGGGCGTGAATGCTGCAAGTTTATTGTATAGTCTTTGAGACAGGATTGCCGGATCAGACGAAAAAACTCGTAGTTGATTGAAATAACTGCAAAAATTACTTTTAAAACATCAGACGGCCTATCATTCACTTAATCGATAAACCGATCGATAAGACTGTATAAATGTATGAGTGATTCTATTGGTCGCCACAATGGGCCTCTTGCAAACTTTTGCTACAGGGGATTGAAGTGTTGATTCTTGCATAAGAACTTGTAACAATGACAATGAGTACACTGAAAAATCACGAAATTCACTCTAAGATTCGGGTTTAATGGTAGAGAGTCGCAGATATCATAGGAGATTATAGGTATCTCTGTATTTCTGTAGAGAAAGTGACATAATAGACAGGAATCTCCCATGATACCTGCGTTGAGCCGCCATTACAAACTTACCGTCATAGCAGTTATGCGAGTTTATTACTGAATTTTAAATTTTCTCGGTGAGATTTTTGTGATTTTCGCTGGTTTCTACATCAGATTGGACTCTTCATTTGCACACAGAAAAAGTTTGCGAGAGCTCCATTACTTTCAAAACATGAGGAGGCCGATCATATACTTTAATCGATAAACCGATCGATAAGACTGTAAATGTATGAGTGATTCTATTGGTTCACAATTAATTGTAAAACTTGGCTGTTACTATGTGGTTACCATCGTCGAAATGCCTACTTTTTTAAGCGATTTAATGAGCACGGCCTTTAAATAACGGTCACGTTTCACTTCAACGTGGTATAACCATAGTAACAGCCAAGTTTTATAATTTTCGACCAATAGCAGAAATTTCTGTGGAACAATAGACTTCAAGTGTTTCTGATCGATCCGAATGCAGTGTTGAGTTTTCAGACTCATCGTTAGGAGCTCTCTTTGTTTTACACGAGGCGAGGTGGAGAAAAAAATTGAGGTTTAAAATTCACAATTCATCACGTATTGTTGTATTTTTGTTTTTTGTTTTGTTTCATTCTTTAAAAAAAAAAAAAAAAAAAAAAAAAAAAATACTAAGAAATTTAGGATTTTGAACCTCGAACTTTTTCTTTACCTCGCGTATTTGCCATTATTTTCGTTGATGCAACCACAACACAACTTTCCAAAACTTTTAACACTATGACGTATTCACTAGATTTTTTTTTTTTTTTTTTTCAAAATATATTCTATTATTTTTCAAAAAAAAAAAAAAAAAAATCTAGTGAATACGTCATAGTGTTAAAAGTTTTGGAAAGTTATGTTGTGGTTGCATCAACGAAAATAACGGCAAATACGCGGGGTAAAGAAAAAGTTCGAGGTTCAAAATCCTAAATTTCTTAGTATTTTTTTTTTTTTTTTTTATTTTTTTTTAAGAATGAAACAAAACAAAAAACAAAAATACAACAATAAAAGGAATTAAAAAATCGTATGAAAATTTCATGGTATACTAAAGAGTGTCAGAAAATTATGATACGGCGTAGCGGTTACATCAACAAAAATAATGGATGACTGTACAGTGCACACTTGTACAGATCGCTGGTCTGACAACAAAGCTTTGAGCTGTAAACATTTGGGATTCAAGAACTGAGGCTAGTGATTGAAGCCTCTCGTCCAATCTCTGTGAGTCTGCATGGGCGATGGGCAGAGAAATAATTATAATGTATCGCATAGCCTAAACATACAATCGAAAGACGAAGCAAGATGGGAGAGGGGGGGATCGGCTCAGGCTGCAGACAGGCCTGCCCGTAACTTCATACGAAACGTTTAAAACCGAGGGACGAAGGTTAATTAAACAAACAGGCCTGCTATTAGCACGACGGGAGGGCCGGCTTGGAAAATTGAAAATTCCGAGTCGAAACTTTTTCACCTTCCTTACAGACTAATCTGTCGAGACTTGAATGAATGAATACACCGTGCTCGGTGTATTGAATGTGGTTTCAAAATTTACGGTTTTTTTTCTTCTTAACTTTACTATGACGTGTTTTTTTTGGTTCTTTGCTAGATTGATGAATCAAAAGCATTCACAGTTAATAAGCACTTTCAAGGTGATCCATGGAATGTATGTAAATCAAGTGGGGGAGGGGGGTAGCAGTATTAAAGCACTCCGAAAAAAAAGATTACCAGAAGTATATAATCATATGTGAACCAATGTAAGTTATAGTACAATGGGTCTGCTGCAAACTTTTGCTACAGCGCTATAGAGTGAGTAATCTTATGTAAAATCGCGTGAAAAGTCCATTGGTGTCAGCAGCAAATCATATAGACAACAATAACAAACTCACAAGAGGCATGTAACTGAAATCCAAGATGGAGGTGAAATATCGAGCACCCTGTATGCAAGCACCATGAACATCCAAGATGGCCAACCTCACTACATCGATCACAACCAATCACACCGCAAACAAACTCATAACCTCCGATGCATTGAGGTTGTTAACGTTGGACATCGTGGATGTTCACGGTGCGTGCACACAGGTTGGTCGATATTTTACCGCCCTCTTGGGTTTCAATTAAACGCCTCTTGTGAGTTTAATACTTACTGCATTTTATGACTTTCTGATACCACCAATCGAGTTTCTACGTGATTTTACTAAAGATTTAATACTCTATATCGCTGTAGCAAAAGTTTGCAACAGACCCATTACCAGAATTCTAGTTTTTGTACCATACTTCTTGAAAATGTTGAGGAAATTCTGCTTCTTCCACATTCTGGTATTAACACCAGAATTTCCTGGTCAAAGTACTAGACTTTCTGTGGTTCACATATCGTTGTGCTTCTGGTAAAATTACAAGAATTATAAGGAATTATTTTTTTCAGTGTAAACTGCGGATGGTTTCCTTCGGGAGGATCGTTTGTGCTTATTGTTTAGAATAGACCAGGGAAACAGAGGAGACACTTCGTTACACGTATGTGCTGCATTAATATATGAGGCCGGCGACAGTGAGAGTCTACTTTTTAATTATTTTTTTTTTTTTGGTTATTTTATTGACATTTATATTTTATAAGGCAGGACTATTAAATGCATGTAACAAATGTACTTACAAGAACTAAATTATTTTTACATATTTTTTAAGCGCGATTGTTTATTTGTTGTTGTTGTTGTTGTTTTATTTTTAAATTCGTATGAACTGCGGATAAAAATGATGGTGATGGTGACAGTGTTAATGATAATTAATTGATGAAAGGGATAAAAAATGACCGAAAGATGAAGAAAAAAAAATCGAATTAAAATAAAATTTTAAAAAATTAAAAAAATTAAATAATAATAAAATTTTAAAAAATTAAAAAATTAAATTAAAATAAAATTGAAAATTGAAAAATTCAATTTATTTTATTTTATTTTTTTTTTCTCAGAAAAAGAGTCAACACACACGAGGTGTTTCATCCCTCCCTTCTCCAAATCCAAAGAACAAAATCCTTTCTCCGACTTCCATTAATTTGCATCCATTAAATTCAGAAAGAAGGTTGACTTCACGAAAGGATGAAATGCAGTGCGGGTCATTTCATTACACTTAGCGTTGAAATAATTATTTAGAGTCGGAGGAAAGGCATCCTCCTCTCCCTCTCCCTCTGCCTCTCCGCCTCTTTCCTTTCTTCTCAACTCCTTAACTCCTTTTAGGTAAGTAAATTAGTCAATTAGATGAGATAATTTACGACCGCACGACCACGCATGCGAGTTTAAAATGGATCGTCGAAGAGTTCAAGGAGAAGGAAAACTCCTAAATCGTGAAATCCGACGAAAGAATGGATTTTTGACGAGGGGGCGTTAAAAAAAAAAAAAAAAAAAAAAAAAAAAAAAAAGTTAAAAATCGGACGTGTTACAAAACAAGTCCGAATACGCGCAGCGTAATCGAAATTTATGCGTTGTAAAGGTAATTAACGATGAGGTACTTAGACGATCAATTCAGACCACGCGCATGAGCGGCGCTAGAGATGCGCGCGTCGACAAGTGGACCTGCGCGATCTCCGCTCTTGCAGGTTACCATTGAGCTATTGAGCAGAACGACCGGGGCATTACGGGAGGGCCCTCCCTCTCCGCTCCCTCCGCACTTTGGTGCGATGCTTGGCGTGGCTGGGCCGGCCGCGGGCACGAACGCGAGGCCTCCCGTCCTTTTCAAGGTCATGGCGCAACGCGAGGCAGCCAGAGCGGCGCGGCAGGCCGCGAGCTGTAATAACCAAACTATGCGTATTTACATACTTTACGGCACCGAGCACTGGAGCAGGTGTGGTTCACCTTTCGATTTTCGATTTTCGGGATCGTGATACAGAAAAGTGAAGCTCACCCAGAGGTGGATACAGGTATTTGTCTTTCTCTCTCTCCAGCCATTTTCATTTATGTATTAGAGAGAGATAACAGATGGTGGCATCACGTGACTTTAGCATCTATCTCTATCTCCGTCCTTTTCTAACGCATGCGTTTTAATGGAAGGAGAGAGAGAGAGAGAGAGATCGAGATCAAGAGAGAGTGGAGAGGGAGGGAGGGAGAGAGAGAGGGAGATAAATTCCTGTATAAACCCGTGAGCTCATCAGATTGGTCGGTTACACACTGCATGCATGCATAGAGGCAGTGCGCCCGTAAATCATGGTGTTACAGCGAAAGTGTGAGATGTAGATTCGTGTGAACTGTTTTTCGAGGCGTCAACATAAAGTTTTGGTGGTGATTGGTAATTCGACGTAAACGGCGCTCTTAAAACGAAGCACAAGAAATTAAATGATCGAACCCTTTCTGTATATAGACATACAAATCTCAAACCTTGAACTTGCACTTGCATAACAATGATGCAAGACCTTAAAGTGGACGTTCGAAGAGATGGTTGTTGTGAATATACTAATCGACAGTGATGGGTCCGGGATCCCCAGGGTCCAAAAGCCCCCCTTCCTCCCACAGAAAAATTGTCTGGATCTGCCACTACTAATCGATACAAGCATGGCGAATTTCAGTAAATCTTGGGAAAGTGAATACTACTTGAAGCTTTTTTCTGTCTTCATAAATGTAGCTGGGAGGCGAGGGCTTTTAGGGCGCACTTCTCGATTTTCTCGGAGGAGGGGGATGAGGCAGAACTTTCGTATAGTTAAACCGCACGTAATAAAACACAGGTAGGTACTATGACTTTCAAAAGCAAATACCCTTGTGGAAATTTAGATTCTTCTATTTCTAAACCAATTTTAAAGAATTTTGCAGTTTTCAGGGTTTTCCGAGTGTGCCAGAATTGGCACTTGAAGTAAATCTTAAAAAATCTAAAGCTGTTTGGGAAAATATTAAAAAAAAAAAAAAAAAAAAAAAAAAAAAAAAAAAAAAAAATGATGATTTCGATGAGAGGACTTTCTTTTGAAGGTCATATAGTACACGCAGTAGGTACACAGTAAAATTTGTCGGGAAAATTTAAAAAAATTGGTGAAAAAAATGCCAGTGGGTCAAAGGAGAAGAAGTATGCGAAAGAGAAAGACGAAAGAATACGAAATTTCTCTAAACGATATCTTAGAAGCTCCTAATGATGTGAAAAATAAACAACAAGAATTATAATGAGTGATACAAAAAAAAAAAAAAAAAAAAAAAAAAAAAAAAGACAGGAAAAGGGAGGATGGATTGAAAAGGAGTGTGCACACAAAAAACAAACAGACCCCGTCAAAACTCGGAAGGGATTGGGAACGGACACCAAGCAGCTGTTTCACGTCTCAAGGAGGACATGCGCTGGGTTGCCAAATGTACGACAAGATATTGAGGGTGCAGTGCAGAGACCTGAGAGGCTGAGACGTCTCTGGATCTTGCACAAAATTCGCCTTCATTGGTCATTCAGTGTTGGACTTGTTCCTATTAAAACCTTATTATTTCAAAGAAACTGATAATTCTAGAATCGAAAAATCTTGGAGATCTAAAAGCTGTCCCTCATTTGCACGCCTCAATCTAATAATCATAAAAAACCAAACAAAACAAAAGAAAAACAAAAAAAAACCTTACTTTCCTAAGTCTCCTCTAATCAACATCTATCACTGCCTGCCCCGAGGGTAGCTCGCGCGAATTATAATTCAAAAAATTTCAAATGACAATTTTGCAGCCTTTTCAGGTAGCATGTCTACATTTGAAGAATTTCTTTTCTTACTTGCTCATCAGTCATCCTGATTTTAACGCCCGAGGACCAATAAACGTTCGATACCGATGCGACGGTCCTGCTCCCAGATGATTGGTGAGCACGTACGGTCGTTTAAAATCACACGAAAACGCTTGCCATCCAACGTCTTTCGGGGACCGTCTGTACCGAACATTTATTAGTCCCTGGGAACCAAGAACCCCCTACCCCAGGCACAACCCTGTGCAGTGGGGCTCTTGCAAAATTTTGCTATAGGGGATTGAAGAATTGATTCTTGCGTAAAAACCTGTAAAAATGACGATGAGTACACTAAAAAATCACAAAATCCACTCTCAGAATCGGGCTTAGTGGCGGAGAGACGCAGGTATCATGGGAGATTCCTATCTAAATTGAGACATATCTCTGTGTTTCCGTAGAGAAAGTAACATTAAAGACAGGAATCTCCCATGATACCTGCGTTGAAGCGCTACAATCTTGTTTTCAGAGCAGTTTTCTGAGTTTATTACTGAATTTTAGATTTTTTCAGTGTGACTTTCGCTATGGTTTTTACAACCGGTTGGACTATTCATTTCCTTACAGCAAAAGTTTGAAGAGCCCCATTGTTTGGATCCAATTCCACAAAACGAAGCAATGACTTTAAACAATTAAAGATTCGAACTACGAATAAAGTCGAATCGAATTCAATTTTCTCGTCAGAGGGTAGCTTATTAAATTTGTGGACACTGGGCGACTCATGACTCATTCACAAGTTGGCATCGGAGCTGTAGGTGGTATAGAGAAGATCCAAGGACCGGGGGGGGGGGGGGGGGGGGGGCAGAGTCGGGTAGTGTAGCGGGTAGCAACAAGCAACAAGTTGCAGCCTCGCGCACAGACCATAGGATTAGACACCCGACAGTCGACACACACCGTACAACAGAATAGAGCATACACAGCATCACATCTCATCATCCACCGTCATCATATCAACCAAACCATCGAGGTTGTGCCGCACAGCCGCCGCAGCATGCAGTCAGACGTCGCCGCACCGGCCCCACATTGTTGCCAGAGTGACGTCTTTCCTCATTCAACAATTTTCGTACAATGGGGCTCTTGCAAACTGTTGCTACAAGCAAATAAATGGTCCATTCTGATGTAATGACCAGCGAAGATCACGAAAATCACACTGAAAAAATCAAAAATTCAGTAATAAACTCACAAAAGTGCTATAACGGCAAGATCGTAGTGGCGGTTCAACGCAGATATCATGGGAGATTCCTGTCTATTATGTCACTTTCTCTACGGAAACACAGAGATATGTCTCAATTTATAAATAGGAATCTCCCATGATCCCTGCGTCGCTCCGCCATTAATAAGCCCGATTTTACTATGTGGTCATTCCAGCTTAACTGTCCCACCCGCAACATTTTAAAACTTTTCTTTTTATCCTATAATTTTCAATTTTAAATTTTTTAGCAATCAAAAGGGTGACAATTTAGTGACCTCTTTCTCGTCCAATCTCTAAAAAAACAAAACAAAAAAACAAAACAAAAAACAAACAAAAAACCAGAAAAAAACTTGATGTTACAGAATCAAAACAATGGATTTTAAATGTTGCGGGTGGGGCAGTTAAGCTGGAATGACCCTGTATCGTTTTTGTCTAACGATCATCGACAAAATGGTGGTGAATGATCAGAAAAGGTGTCGCTCACTTTGGCTACACTGCATTGTGATATGCCCCATGCCACCTGCCCGAGCGTTGCTAATCCGTTCACCGGTCGGGACCCCGATTATGACTTCGCTTTGGCTCCAAATTGAAACACACCAAGACACACTTGCTTCACAGCGCTGCCGGGTCGGACAACAGGACCATCCCCAAAATGTTCAAATTTTGCTATCTATTTCGAACACTCGAAAATCTTAATGAAATGTCTATGATCAGAGCTTAAAGCACTTTGTTCTCGCTAGCTGGTGTGACGCGTGCAAGTGAGGGTATGATTTCAATGGGGCTCTTGCAAACTTTTACTGTGAGGAAATGAATAATCCAAATGTGATGTATAAACCCGCAAAAATCACGAAAACCACACCAAAAATGTTTCAGTAATAAACTGACATAGCTAAGACAAGTTCGTAATGGCAACTCAACTTAGGTATCATGGGAGATTCCTGTCTATTATGTCACTTTCTCACACACAGAGATGAGTCTCAATTTAGATAGGAATCTCCAATGATACCTGCGTCTCTCCGCCACTAACCCCTATTCTGAGAGTGAATTTCGTGATTTTTTAGTGTACTCATCGTCATTTTTACAGGTTTTTATGGAAGAATATACTGTTCAATCCCCAGTGGCAAAAGTTTGCAAGAGCTCCATTGTAGGGGCTTCATAATAATGAAGGTTTGTTACAGCAAATCTAGTTATATTAATCTATTGTGCTGCGAATCTACTCTCTTTTCACAGAAGACTTCGGAGGACGATATAAGCAGAGAAAAACGATTGTGAGTAAATAAGAGAAAAACGATAGTGAATGAATAAACAAGAAACTACATGAAGATGCGGGACCTTTCACGCTCAGTTTTCTGAATGGAAACAACTCGAGATGAATGGAAAAGGAAACAAACTGTTTGAGCTCTCGGATCCTGCGGCTGAATGTGACTAATGACTTATGAGGACACGCGCCATTCATAAATAGAACAAACAACTAACATTCGAAAGAGGGGGAGAAATAGGGTAGTTAATGAGTTTCATTCGAAGATTTAAATCTGGCAGAATTCTAGAGAAGGGGGGGGGGATAAAAAAACAAAAGGGATTGTCAAGTGTCAATAAGTGTTTAGATGGCGAAAAGGTCCCGGCCAGGAGTCACAGGGTACATTGTTTCGGTGAAAATGTTGCGATTAATTTCAGAAAGAGTCCTCAACTCGTGACAACTTAAGGGGAGGTCGTACGCATTTTTTTTTTTTTTTTTTTTAATTGTAAATGGTTCAGCATGTCACAAGGATCACTTTTAAATATAAAAAAAGGAAAAAGTTACAGACTCTTAGGAAGGAAAATTTTAGAGTGTGATTTCCTTTTTTAAAAATGTTTCCACTTATTTTAACTGTTCTCCTGAAAAAACAATGTAATTTTTCAACTTTCCTTACACATAACTAGGCCTGTGCGATGTCTCGTTCGGGCCATCGAAGTCACTTCGATGCCGATTTCTAACATCGGAGCGATGTACCTATCGAAACATCGAAAAATCGAAAAATATCGGAAAATATCGAAACATCGATCCACATCGAAACATCGATCGGTATCGAAACATCGATCGGTATCGAATCATTAATTTACTAAAAAACATCGAAACATCGATATGCATCGAAAAATCGATCTGCATGTAAGCATTACATTTACATCAAAATACCAAAACATCAACAAAAAACTGTCGTATTTTTTGATTTTTGTTTTAAAGATCGATTGGAACAGTGACCAACACGACCCTTTGGTCGGAAAAATCGATATGAATCGAAGCTGTAATGTTTCGATGTGAATCGATGTTTCGATGTGGATCGATGTTTCGATGTGGATCGATGTTTCGATGTGGATCGATGTTTCGATGTGGATCGATGTTTCGATGCATCTCATGAGACATCGAACCGCATTCGATGTCCCTTAAACATCGAACAAGCGTCGATGTATCGAACATCGCACAGGCCTACACATAACTCAAGTTCTTTTGCACCTAGAGAGCTCATTTCTGTTTTAAAACGTTTGTTTTTAAAAAAACAAACAAAGTTAACTCAGTTTTATTGCATAATTGAGTGAAAAAGTATTACAATTTAAACAGGATATGCGGGGAAAAAACTCGTTTTTTAATGTTTTTTTTAAAAAAATAAAATTAGTTTTGAAATTTCAAATAAAAAAAATAAAAGTTAGTTAACATTGTCAAGATTTACAAATAAGAAAAAATGTGCTCTCTAGGTGGAAAAGGTCTTGAGATATGCGTACCGAAAGTTTGGTAAATTAACAAGGTGGATAAAGGGCTTACACCCTCCCCTTAAGTTATTTTCAATCGGATTCTATGGGAACCATCGCTCCAAGTAAATTGCGAAAAATATTTTACGTCAGTGGACTGATTTAAAAACGAAATAACCGATTGTCCAATGGGGCTCTTGCAAACTTTTGCTACAAGCAAATAAATGGTCCATTCTGATGTAATGACTAGCGAAAATCACAAAAATTACACCGAAAAAGTCTAAAATTCAGTAATAAACTCACAAAACTGCTTTAACGGCAAGATCGTTACGGCGCTTCAACGCAGGTATCATAGGAGATTTCTGTCTTATCTGTCACTTTCTCTACGGAAACACAGAAATATATGTCTCGTTTTAGATATAGGAATCTCCCATGATACCTGCTTTGAACCGCCAATATGCCCGATTTTGAGAGTGGATTTCGTGATTTTCCAGTGTACTGATCGTCATTTTTACACGTTTTTATGCAAGAATCAACTTTTCAATCCCCTATAGCAAAAGTTTGCAAGAGCCCCATTGTCGACAAGGACCAATAAATTCTCTCCCTCTCTCTGTTCCTTTCTTCCTCTTTCAGGAATCCAACTGTAACAAGCATCAGTTGTTTAGAACAGAGAGTAAGACAGCTCAAGATTTGAAGACTGAAATCTGCCCGTGCTAAAAATAGTTCGAAATTTAATCGAGACGCACACACTGCATGATTACGACTTCGACTGTTGTCTTCTCCCACCCTCCGCCGGTACCCCACACCCCCCGCCCCCCCCCCCCCCCCCGAATCCCGCCGTTTGGAATCATTGAGATTGGTGTTTCTTTCTTCTTTCTTTTTTTGCCGACAGAAGTGCAGATTAGAGCAGTATATGGCGCCCAGACACTCAATGGACAAGGTTCAGAGGAATGACCGAGGTCATGATGAGTCTGGAGTTCATCGATGGCGTCTTCTCATTTGATACGATGATCAAGTTTGATACTTTTTTATTTCAGAATTTTCGATTGGAGCGACTTGGGACTTCACGAGCCCAAGCTAGAAAAAAAATAAACAGTGAGGAATACCCCACGAACACTTTCTCACATCAAACTTAATGTGGGGGGCCCCCAGACCCCCTTGTATTTTCTGGGCAAAACCCCCAGGCCCCCCTTTCATATTCTAGGGGAGACCCCAAACCCTCCTATAATATTTTGAGGGAGACCCCCAGACTCCTTCTTGAGGGGTTATGACACAGTAGGCCGGTTGTAGAATCACAGAATAATACAACCAGAACGGAAACTCCCATAAGAGCCAATGGAAGCAACTTTGGAATTTAACGGCACCAAAAGGTAACGCTGTGGTCCTATATCCCAAAAAGGCGGGCGTGGTTGATTTGTGTTGAAACTCATTTATTTCTGTTAATTCTGGAAAGAAATCTTATTTTCCGGCCTCTTTGTTATTCTACTGGCATTTCAGAATGAATATTCCGCGGATCATGTTCTATTTTTTTTTTTTTTTTCGCGTGCGAATCCAGATGTAAACATTATATATCCCATCATGGCGGACGCGGAATGAATTTGCTTCAAAATCCGACAGAGTTTCCGTTCTGATTGTATTATTCTGTGGTAGAATGTTTCTGCAAATTTTAATCGAAATTCAAAGAGTTATATTTAAAATATTATAATTTTTCCCTATTTTTACCCATTTTTCCATTGATTTCAATGGAAAGAACCTTATTCAAAATGAGTCATTTTGGCCCTGAGGAGTTTGTTTTGGATTATTCTTTCTATGGATAGAGCATCGTTTCGCGGTTCTAAAACTGGGTTTGTTTTTGCCTTAGCCCCTCTAGGAGCGGCGGGGGAGGGGGTCAAAGTTGAAACCTATTTTCGTCAATAACTTTTCAAAAAATTAAGCTACGACTCTCAACTTTAAACCAAAATGTTCAGCGTAAAAAGAGCTTTCTTTTGATGTATATGATAGTGTATTTATCTCAATTTTCAAGGTAAAAATTGCAATTTTTTGTTTTTTACAAACCCAAAATTTTTAAAATTTACAATTTTTAAAGATGAATACCATCTTCGATTTTTTTCAAAAACTGTCCAAAAGAAAGCCCTCTCTTTGTTCTTTCAAATGGCGCAAAGTTCGTTTGTCGGCAATGAATACTCTCGGAGATATGATCGGTCAAAGTTGGCAAGGTCGCGAAAATTCTTGAAAGTTGCGCGCTCCAAGGGTTCGTATTTTGCGCCTCCTTACGTACAGTCACGAAAGTTGAAAACGAGCTTATGCAAGTTGTCAGAATGACTTCTGCGCAAGGGGGGTGGGTATTTTGGGTGGCGTAGGGGCATAATTATCGACGGAACCCGGTATGCAGCGTTGCCAGATGTTGTCGAAACTAACATACGTTATGTGTAGGAATACATAAATAAAGTTGGATGGAATAGTCGGAATTTATGTCACCGGTATCAATTCGGTGCATTATCTGTGTGATAAAGATAGTTAGTGGTAAACTGACGGATGAGAGATTTTGTAAGTACTGTGTATCTCTTGCCTGACAGCCGCCTTGCACAAGCAGCTTCGAAATTCATCGGCTCCGCTGATCTCCGCTACCTCACCTACAAATGGGATGACATCTGATAAAAGTACTATCTTTATCACACAGATAATGCACCGAATTGATACCGATGACATAAATTCCGACTATTCCATCCAACTTTATTTATGTATTCCTACACATAACGTATGTTAGTTTCGACAACATCTGGCAACGCTGCATACCGGGTTCCGTCGATAATTATGCCCCTACGCCACCCAAAATACCCACCCCCCTTGCGCAGAAGTCATTCTGACAACTTGCATAAGCTCGTTTTCAACTTTCGTGACTGTACGTAAGGAGGCGCAAAATACGAACCCTTGGAGCGCGCAACTTTCAAGAATTTTCGCGACCTTGCCAACTTTGACCGATCATATCTCCGAGAGTATTCATTGCCGACAAACGAACTTTGCGCCATTTGAAAGAACAAAGAGAGGGCTTTCTTTTGGACAGTTTTTGAAAAAAATCGAAGATGGTATTCATCTTTAAAAATTGCAAATTTTAAAAATTTTGGGTTTGTAAAAAACAAAAAATTGCAATTTTTACCTTGAAAATTGAGATAAATACACTATCATATACATCAAAAGAAAGCTCTTTTTACGCTGAACATTTTGGTTTAAAGTTGAGAGTCGTAGCTTAATTTTTTGAAAAGTTATTGACGAAAATAGGTTTCAACTTTGACCCCCTCCCCCGCCGCTCCTAGAGGGGCTAAGGCAAAAACAAACCCAGTTTTAGAACCGCGAAACGATGCTCTATCCATTGAAAGAATAATCCAAAACAAACTCCTCAGGGCCAAAATGACTCATTTTGAATAAGGTTCTTTGTTATCCTCATAACTTGCTGAAAATTCGTGGGGATACTCCAGACCCCACGAACATTTTCTCACATCAAACATAATCGGGGGGCCTGGACCCCCTTATTTTTTTAGGGGAGACCCCCAGACCCCCCTTTAACATTCTGGGAGATACCCTCAGACCCCCTTTAAGGGGTTAATTTTACAGTAGGCTGGTTGCAGAACGTTTTTGCAAATTTTCATCAAAACTCAAGCAGCTTTATTTAAAATACTCCAATTTTTCCCTATGTTTACCCATTTTATCCATTTTCCCATTGATTTTCACGGAAACATTTTATACATTTTCCCACTGATTTTCACGGAAACATTTTATCCTCTGTAACTCCCTTAAAATTTAAACTTTCGAAAAAACAAAAAAAAAAAAAACCCTCAAAGAAATGTAGAAAGCAACTTTTCTGCAAAATTTGGATGTATAAGGACCATTGAGTCAAAAGTTATGCCGGGATACATCTGCGCCATCGCAATACTTTCTCAATTTCAAATTTTGTTAATTGTGAGACGGGAAAAATAGTTCTGCGACACAACGAAAGTTAAGAGATTACTTAACTAGACTTACTTTGAAGTTAAACGGGGAGGAAAAAAACTTGAACAAACTTACCTGCAACAGAGAGAAAAAAACAAAGAAATTAATGATATCATCTTCATAAGGAGAGAAGAAAATTAATTACAGTAATAAGAAAAGTTAATTAAGTTACGGGATATCGAGGGGGGGCGCAGGATGTCCAAGTAATAACTACAAATAGTTTCATTCATTCTCAGAAAATTCAGGAGATTCTTACGTCAAGAGTCAGCACTCAGCGCAGCCTTTCGCGAAAAAAAAAATAAATAAAATAAATAACCGATTTCAGAACGTATATGCTAGAAAAGTATAGAGAAGAGGGTAATATGCAGGGCTGCCGTTTTGCGTATAATCAATGCTATTTTTCTATTCACCGATGATTCCACCGGTTGAGAAAAGATTACACAGTTCAGTTCAGTGTACGACTGTAATGCACGAAAATACTCTAATCTGTAATATTTCCTTAATCGGTGGAAACTCCGTTGATTAATTAAAATATCCGCAAGTTTTTTAAAGTCATCGACGACTCCACCGGTTGATCAAAGACTACAGATGCGAGTATTTTAGTTTATTACAGTCATGCACTGATATGAACTGTGTAATCTTTTCTCATCCGGTGGAATCATCGGTGAATTGAAAAATAGCATTGATTATACGCAAAACGGCAGCCCTGGTAATATGTCACGTGCAATGACGTAGCGTGCAGTTTGGCAACGTTGTAACGCAAGGGTGCAAAATATGCCCGATCTAGCGATCCGCGGATCACGTGAAAGTGAGGAAATTTGTCCAATTTTTTTTTTTTTTTTTTTTTTTTTTTTTTTTTTAATAATGGCACAATAAAGATTTCCCAGGAAAATAGTGTGAAAAATAGAAAAATATCGGTCACTTTGCGAACATACGGTGTTGAAATGTTATAATAACCAAAAAAAAAGGCCTCACTTTCAAATTTTTGTGAGGAAATTTTTTAAAATCCTGTGAGGAAATAACTCATGGATCGCGTGAAACTTCCGAAGTTTTGGAACATTTTGCACCCCTGTTGTAACGTGTCTTTTAAACCCATTAAAAAGATCGAACTAAAGGGTGTTCGGTGAACACCTTCGCATTCGATCTTTTTACAAGGATTTAAATGGACAAAACACAACGTTGCCGAATTGCACGCTACGCCACTGGTCACGTGATTGTCCCTGATCTGTCCTTTTCTAACACACGGACTCTAATGGGAAAAGAGAGAGAAGGACAATTTCTTGGATCCGCCAGTGTAGTAATAGCCAATGGGGCAAGATCCTGAGTCTGGGTTTCTGTTTTTTTTTTTCTTCAGAATATGAGAGCAATTGATGGGCCGATAATTAGGATGTAAGAAGTACGTCACTAAGAATTTTTATGCTTCAAATATTGCGATTCGAAAACTTCGCAAACACGAAAAACAGACGAAGAGGTAAAGAGAGATGAAACCGATAAACGTATACGGAATGCAAAAAAAAAAAAAAAAAAAAAAAAAAAAAAAAAAAATTGATGACTCTTTCACAGTGGCGACTCGTGCAATGGGGCTGTTGCACACTTTTGCTACAAACGATTTAACAGTCGATTCTGGTGTAAAAACCTCGAAAAATAACAATGGTAGCTCTAAAAACTTCCGAAATCCCCTCTTAAACTCAATAAACGCTTTTATTCGCGAGATCATAATGGTGGCTGAGGGCAGTAATATGGGAGATTCCTATCTTAATTTCGTCACTCTTTCTATGCTGACAAGGATGATTCACAGAGTAATTAATCACCAGAGTAGTGATCCGACGAATGGTACCGCAACACCTAGTGACACCGGTGACAAATGAAAGTCGTCTCTTATTGGTCACAATTCTTGATGGAGTTACAGTATTTTTAGATCATGGAAATCTCCCATTGTTTGCCCGCGCATATAAAGCGTTTATCGAGTTTAAGAGTGGATTTCGGAAGTTTTTAGTGCTGCCATTGTTATTCTTGGAGGTTTTTAAACCACAATCGACTGTTAAATCGCTTATAGCAAAAGTGTGCAACAGCCCAATTTGGCGCCAAGGTTTTAAACCTATATTGAATTCTATGTAAAAACAATCGATTCGATTGTGAAGCGCTGCACTATGGTCTGAGATCGTCAGAAAGTGGCCAAAAATCAGTCAGTTAATTTCTCACAAATTTATCATTTATGAACTTTTGAGACCAATTTCAATCATAGATAACACTTTTAACAAGTAATTTAAACTTGAAAATGTCACCATAAAGTCTTAAATTAAGCTTAAAAGTTAGAAAACCATGATTTTTGATGACTATTTTTCACTGATTTTTGGCCACTCTTTTCCGATCTCAGACCATAGTGCGCTGGTTCACCAGAGACTGATTGCTGTATATAAATTCAAATGGAAGGCAAACACTGTTGCCACATTCCACTATCCACCATTACTCCTTCTATAGCAGCACATCTATACTCTTCCCATAGTTCAAAAATTAAAAGCGTGCATTCGTCATCGTGACATATGTTTTTCTGTAAATTGGCGAACGAAGACTTCTCAAAATGGATGTGGCATGTTATCAAGGTATAGTAAAATGCCAAGAAAGATAAGTTTCTTCTCAAAAAGTAAGACGTTTCGCTTGAGCTGCGCTAAAAGCGAAGTCCGAGGGGCTATAAAGACATTGAAACTTATCTGATAACTTTTTTTTTAAAGTATACCGTTAATTACAACATTCTTTTGAAAAAGAAAAATACTGTGTAACTTAAGTCCCCCCCCCCCCACTTCAGATGATTTTATAGTACATGTTGTAAGCCAGTTAAGAACTTCTTGATGGTTCTGTGCAGTGGCGTACGATGGTCGGGGGCGGGGGGAGGGGGCAAGAGGGCTAAAGCACTAAGACTTTCGATTTCTAGGGGTGGAAGGGAGGAAGGGAAAAATATTCAGTCAAACAAAATTCTTACGTACGCCATACCACTGGAACGGGTTAGGGGAGGAAACAATGAAGTATTTAATAAACCAACAGAGATCAAATAGCCCAAAAAATCCCGAAAAAAGGTTAAAAGTTACACCTCTGAGATAGTTATAGATTTTCAAAAATTTAAAGGATACAGAGCCCCACCCTGGCAAAAATGGTCCAAACAGGTCCATAAGGTATAACCAATTCCCTGTACAGAGTATGGATAGTGAATATGTAATCTGTATGGCTCCATATTGATATGTTTGGATCTGTAAGGATATCAACACGTATACCCATCCATAAGATATCTACAGGGTGTTTTTTTTATCTCCCCCCCCCTGGTTTTTTTTCTTGCTAATTGAGATAAAATGTTGCGGTTTGGACTATTCTTCATCATTTTGGCTGAATTTTCTTTTTTTGGGGTCGAAACCCCCCCAGCCCCCCTAGGGGGGCCCCCAGGGGGGCTATCTCAAAAATGTCAAATGGCAACCCCTATCTTGTGATACATCGTTCGAAAGGGCGTAAAATTCTAAGACTTTTGGCGCAAACCGGAAGTTGATACATTTTTTCGTTTTCGATATATCGAATTTCAAAGTTCGATTTGGACCCATTTTCAAAAAATCGTTACTCCACTTTGGAAAGTCGGAATTAAAAAAACTATGGGTCCAAAATACTCTAAAAAGCAAGTACTTTTCAGATAACGAAATGGTTTTGACATAAAATTTGATTTTAGAGCCCCAAATTTTTTTTAAAAATTTTGCCCCTAAAAGGGGCTATCTTGAAAATTCCCTTCCACGACCCTTATTGAATGATGCGTCGATCAAAAAAACATAAAAAACTGAACATTTTGGCGCAATCCGGATATCGATATCGTTTTTCGTATTCGAGATATCGAATATTAAAAATTCAATTTTCGCCTATCTTCAAAATTCGATATCTCGAATACGAAAAACGATATCGATATCCGGATTGCGCCAAAATGTTCAGTTTTTTATGTTTTTTTGATCGACGCATCATTCAATAAGGGTCGTGGAAGGGAATTTTCAAGATAGCCCCTTTTAGGGGCAAAATTTTTAAAAAAAATTTGGAGCTCTAAAATCAAATTTTATGTCAAAACCATTTCGTTATCTGAAAAGTACTTGCTTTTTAGAGTATTTTTGGGCCCATAGTTTTTTTAATTCCGACTTTCCAAAGTGGAGTAACGATTTTTTGAAAATGGGTCCAAATCGAACTTTGAAATTCGATATATCGAAAACGAAAAAATGTATCAACTTCCGGTTTGCGCCAAAAGTCTTAGAATTTTACGCCCTTTCGAACGATGTATCACAAGATAGGGGTTGCCATTTGACATTTTTGAGATAGCCCCCCTGGGGACCCCCTAGGGGGGCTGGGGGGG
>VMOF01000001.1:18694881-18720571 GCA_011764245.1 Trialeurodes vaporariorum | reverse complement strand
AAATGGAAGAAAGTACTGTCGCCAAATTGCACGAGCCGCCACTGGCTGATAAAGGTTTTTTTATAGGTGTAAGTGCACCTAAACCAATCGACCTTCGGTCATTTTCGTTTTCAATATATCGTGAGGCAAAGTTTGAATTGGACCCATTTTTAAAAAATTACTACTCTTCTATGAGACATCCGTATTTAAAAAACTAGAGTTCTGAACTACTCCAAAAAGCTAGTTAAAATTTGGTTTGAGAGCCCCCAAACATAAGTAACTAAGTACTGATGTTTTAGACTCCAAGGAGGGCTTTCTGAAAAATTCTAAGGGATGACCCCTTTTGAGTGATACATTGATCGGTAGGGTACAAAAACTGAGAGCATTTCGGCGCAAACCCAAGGTCAAAAGCGGTTTTTGCGTTTGAACTATCGATTTGCAAAATTTGATGTCTTGAACGCGAAAACGATATTGACCTTTGGTTTGCGACGAGTCTTGGAATAATATGCCGTTTCAAACATTGTATCACAAGATACGGGTTGCCATAAGAAAAAATGGAGCTGACCCCCGCCTCCCTACTCCCGGAGGGGGCAGAGTTGTCATCGAAAATAGCTTTAAAATAAGAAGAGATTGGTAATATTATAGCTTAAATTGTTCAAAGCATTTTTTCCCCCAGCTGAGGTCCTTTAACCTAACCGGAAGGGCGGAAGGCCTGACAATTTGATTCCTTGTAATAAAAAAAAAAAATATGGTGAATACTTGAAAATGTTATTCTTTAAGTAATTAAGTAATGAAAAATAATGATACTTTGGCAAGATCTTTTCCCATTTTAAAAATATCACAGCCTCGAGCATCTCCGCTGGTATGTATACCATCTTACAAGAAAGCAAGCTAAAAAAATCAAATAAAAAAAGCAAACTAAAATCAGACTAGGAATTAAGGAATTTCTCTGATCATCAACAAAAATTGCAAGTCACTGCCGTTGATATTATGAAATATTTTAATCTAGAAAATCCTCATAAATTGATTATTTTGCAGGGCAGCAAATTGGTTTCATTCTCTTGGAGAGGTATGTAGACAAAAGACTGGAACAATGCGTAAATTTTATAACTTTTCCTTGCAGGAACAAAACATCAAACTCAAAAGAATTTCATGCTTTTTTCTCTTAAAAGGATACTTGCTTATGATACAAGGTGAGCAAGTCACGTTGGCTGCATGTCATGAAAATCTGAACATTGTTCATTGTTTTGGTTTTTCAGGGGAAAGTTGCAAAATTGGTAAAATTGCCATCAACTTGCGCCCCTGCACAAAAAATAATTGGATGAAACACTCCAGGAACAACAACCTCACTACGGATGGCTGGAAGTGGCTAAAATCCAAGGGAAACGAGGTTCCTAAACAAGGTTGTTTTAAGAGTACCACTCAAACTGAGACCGTCACATGCAGTAAACTTAAATTGCAGTCCATCTTATCCATGGATAAAAAAAGCTGGCCTCGGTGGCTTGGTGGTCAGGATGCCTGACTGCCAATTCGTAGGTACCAGGTTCGAACCCCGGTAGAGGCATCACATTATGCACTGGTCTTGTCGCTCGAACGTGGGTCCACGACAAAGATCACAGTGGAAATCTGGTTGCTTAGAGCATAGATGTTTAAACTCTCCAGTGTCTTCTGACAATAAACTAAAAAAAGAATTACTTATACTTCACCCAATTTGAAACAAAAACAAAACAAAACAAAAGAGACTCACATTCCATGAGATTTTATCTTTGACTTCGGAGCAGTGAAGAGACGATTTTCCTTCTGCTGTCCAATTTTTGATACATCCGCTACAGATGATCCTCCTCTAACATAATTAGCATCGTTTAAAACCATATTTTGTGTTGATGAAGGCGAACAATGCCAACTATGACGCCACGATGAATTCAACGGATCATCACCACCACTCATAGCACACATAATTACTCTAATAAAACACAATTATTATCACTTCCTCGCGACAATCGATATGTTTTCCGAACTGTGATACTAGAGTCAACTTGCTTCCACTTGCACAAGAATAACGAGAAACACTAGGTAGTACTAATTACGACCAGACAGTGAAACTACATTTTTAAAATGTAATAGTTGAGATAAGATTTAGAAAATTTAGATTTACAATCTAATCAAGGCAGAAAGAGTGATAACACGAGAGGTCACGAGTTTAAAAAAAATTAAAAAACTGACACTTTTCAGGAGTACTTAATACAGGAACGGCTCTATATTACTCTGATATGATAAATTTTACGTTGATTCCAAAAGAGACTGGTATTCCATAAAGCACTGAAAATGTTGACAACGGGTGTTTGACAACAAAATACTTGATACTGATTCAATGAGAAATAACGAAGAATTAACGCGGACGATGAATCGAATACATCAACGGGTTGCTCAAATAAATTACGGTTACGAAAATTAGCGAATCAAATAAAAAACGTGAGCGAATAATTAATTAAAACCGAGTAAAAATCCAAACAAAGAGAAGATGCTTTATTTACACCAACATAACCTCACTAACTCAACGTTTTTCGCGCCACGAATTGCACAACCGACGACAACTATCCCGTCCGCGGTGATTCGCGTTTTACGACTGAGGCAACGAGCGAAAGGAAACAAAGCAACTGCCGCCACGATTCCCCCAGCTTCACATCGCAGCGGAAGAAGTCTTCATCTCGGAGCATTTAGTACGACCGTGCTGCCGCTAGATGGCATTAGAATGCAGAAGTTTCCGTAACGTGTTATTTCCATTTATGTTGCCGTGCTGGGTAGGCAACATGAGTTGCTGAAGCGCAGTGACTGAATTCTCTCCTTTGCTGCCATAAATGATTTCGCTCTATGAGTCAACTCGACTGTGTTTTCAAAAATACATTTAACAGTAGAGTTTGATTCTAAAGATGGGGCTTTTATACATACTAGATCATAACGTAACTTACACACACGGCACCACCAACAACCCATTAAAAAAATAAATAATAAAAAAAAACAAAAAACCAAAAAAAAATTATCTTTGCTTTAATCGGATGAATCACCGATGGATTGTAGAATGCCATTGAAGATCCACAAATCGGCAGCCCTGATCTGTGCAACTGTTTCATTCATTGAAACCCACAGCAACGAATCGATTCTCAGGTTCAGTTTAATCCCCCAAAGAATCAATACTTTTTCCGATAAGCCCGAATGAGAACCTACCTTAATAGTTAATCGATGATCATCCCGTGACGCCACAGCCTTTGTAACTAGCCTGCGTTTTATTTGGAACCAAACGTGAAACGATGCTACCGCAGTATCGAAAATTCTCATCACACCCCCAATACTTCGATATTTTTTGTGAGTTTAAATAGACTGCATGAAACGTTGCTGAGATAAAAAAAAAAAAAAAAAAAAAAAAAAAAAAAAGTGTCAAAAATCAGTGGAAAAAAAGTTTTCAAAAATAATCGTTTTCAACCTTTAGTTTTAACCCACAATATGCCCAGTGGGTCGTTAACGACTCTCTTGCAGTGTTATTTTTGGACCAAATTTCTGTCAATTTGGACCAATTTTGGGAGTTTTTAGCTCGTAAAATTTATCTGTCCCAAAAAATTTCTGTTATTTTAATTTTTTCGTGTTTTTAGTTCTCAAACTGTGTTTTTTGAGGAAAACACAAAAATGTTAAATAATTCTGGACATATATGGGTTTTAAGCTCAAATTAAATCTTTCTAGTGATATGTCTGGTTTAAATTACCTGCTACGAGTGTTTTCTGTGATTAGAATTGGTTCTGAAAGTGTATTAATGATAAACTGATGAAAAATCCAATTTTTTTTTATTTTTGACCAATTTTTGACCAAAGCAGATTATTGTGCAGCACCACTCACCACCGCACAGTGTAGCGAGTCAATGGGATAGGCCGGACATGGCGCGGCGAATTTAGATGCGTTTATGTTTGTTAGTACGTAGCGTAAAGAAAGATATTTTATTGTAAAAATAATCACCCTTTATAGATTGTTTTTGAACTGTAAAAACATTCCCCTGGTAGAAATGACCCAATCGAAAAGTCCAAATTTGCATGGGAAATCATGAGTTCCCATGAGAAATTCATGTGAACGCATGGGAAATCATGACTCTCCATGGGCTCCTCATAGGAACCATGCACCCTCGAGTTGCATTTTTTAATTTGTTAAATAGTTTTTCGAGTCGATTTTAAGTTTTTTATTAGTGCAAAAAGTTGAAGAATGCACTGGGAATCGAACCCGCACAGCATCGCGAAATCGAACCGCGGCTCTCCGACGAGAAAGTGTTCGGTGCCTTTGATCAGCCGGCTAGCGGACTGATTGAAATAGTCACCCAACTTTGAGCTTTTACAACTTGAACGTGTACTACAACATTATTGATTGAACAAATGTCTAAGAGAGTTCGCGCGGTGTTTTTTAGTTGTAGTTTCCCTCCTAATTTTGTGATTTTGATTTTATATACAATATACCCAAGTGACATGTTGCCGAACAGCTTGCACTTCTGCTCCGTTGCACAGTAGAGTTTAGAAGGTTACGTTCTGGCATTGTTCATGACGACGACCCCACCGTTGCATTTTGGTCAGCGTATAACGACAAAAGTCCTCAACAGCACAACTCGGACGATTGTGGTGTTCATGCGCTGATCAATGCCAAACACCATGAGAAACCCATGATTACCAATGAGATCCAATGATTTTTCCTTGGTTTTCACATGAGTTCTATTGAGAAATCATGAACATGTTCGATGTATTTACCAGGAAATCACGAAATTTTTCATGGGTTCACATGAGAAACTCATGATTTCCCATGCGAATTTGGTCATGATTTCTTATGAGTCATTCCTACAAGGGTCAAATTTTCATTTTCAGTCATTTATTCCATGTCCAACCAGAGCTGCCGATTTGCGTAGATTTAATGACATTTTTAAATCCACCTATGATTCCACCGATTGAGAAAAGATTACAGAGTTTAGCTCAGTGTATGACTGTAATGCACAAAAATACTCTGATCTGTAATCTTTTCTCAATAGGAGGAAACGCCGTTAATTAAGTAAAATATACTGTTGAGAAAAGATAAAAGACGCTAGTATTTTCGTGCATTACAGTCACACACTGAGCTAAACTCTGTAATCTTTTCTCCACCGGTGGAATCTTCGTTGAATTTCAAAATGCCATTGAATCTACGCAAATCGGCAGCTCTGTGTCCAACACCTCCCATTGACGTCGTTCCACTGTGCGCCGTTCGGAAGAGGGGACAGGTGCAACGACAAGTAACGTAAAGCGAAAAAAATCGAAAATGTACATCGTTTCAAAAACACTCTCATTACGGACGAAAGAACATCGGATTCGATGCAAATTATGAACCTCAAATGCCGCGATGCAGGCCGGACAGACTTGTTTTTCTTCCTTCTTCTTTTTCTTTTTCTTTTCTTTTCTTTTTCTTTCTCCACCCTTTTTTTTAATAATGGGGCAAAAAATGAAAAAGATACCAGTGCGTTATTAAGGCTAATTGCGTTTCGTTTTGACTTATGCCTCAAGACTTTGGGGTCTGACTTTGCGGTTACTCCAGTTCGGCACGCAATGCGGCAATGTTGTCATCGTGAACACTATCAAGCGACGCGAGTAAGTAACGAGAAGAGAGAAAAAAAAAATTAATGATGTGACAGAAAAGTTAGTTATGAATTAATCTGAAGCAAGAAAAAGAAACAGTTGCGACAACGTAAATTGGAAAGAAGCGCGGTCGATGGTTCAGGTGAAGAGGGGCTTGGTATGACCAATTATATAGGTCATATTGATTATATTCTAATCTTTGGTACTCTCATCGATTCCCCCCTCCAAACCAAAACCACACACGCAAATAAAAAAACAAAAGAATCTGGCGGATTTTTTTAAAAAAACACAAGTATTCAAGATTTCCGCGGCGACTTTTACAAGTATTTTTGTTCCGTTCCATAATAGGGCTGTTGCAGTGGCGGATCCAAGGGGGTGCACGGGGGCAGTGCCCCTCCCAGAAGCCTCAAATGTTGCCTTTTTTCAATAGAGAACTGCCCGAAATTTCTTCCACCGACGGCGACGCTTCAAATTTCAAAATTTCACCGGCTGTCCCCCCCCCCAGAATATTTTCTGGATCCGCAACTGGGCTGTTGCACACTTTTGCTACGAGCGATTAAAAAGTCGATTCTGGTGTAAAAACCTCGACAAATCACGATGACAGCACTAAAAATGTCCAAAATCTACGCCCAAACTCAACGTTTTATACGTTGCGCGTTTTATTTATTTTCGTTTTTATTTGCGAGAGCGTAAGATGATTTAGATTAAAATTGATTTTTTTTCCCGATCATTGGTGTTGCCCCCGGCCCCCCTTCTATCTTTCAGCGCGTACTTACAACTTTTTTGACGTAATTTTCAATCCTGCGTTCATTCACGATAGCTCACTTACGTATTAATGAGGCGTTCTGCACGCTACGGTGCTCCAAATTTCGATTTTAAGCACGACCGTTCAGCAGATCGCACTTTAAATCACTGAATGTCGATGAACGTGAAAATAGGGGATCAAGGAGTCTGCAGGGGCGGATCTACACCTCTTGAGACCCTACGTAATCTTGAGAGTTGAATTTGAAGCCCCCTAGAAGAGAGGTAGGTTGTCTGGGAGGATTTATTCCAATGGCGAGGCGTGCGATTTGGCAACGTCCTTTTCCCCCCATTTAAACGCATTAAAAAGGTCGAAATGCCTGGTCATCGCCGATGACTGAAGCGTTCGACCTTTTTTGGTGAATTTAAATGGGGGAAAATACACTGCCGCCTACGCCTCGCCACTGATTTATTTCCAAGAAAGAAGGGAGGTTGAATGAAGAGGGGGGGGAGGTCCAAAATTTAAAAAAAATCAGCATGGTATTTCCGCCCTTTTTTCCCTTTCCCCTTTCTTCTCATTTTCTTTCCTTCGGGAGGAGAGGCCCCCTTTAGGTATGAGGCCCTACCCAGTTGCGTATTTTGCGTATTAGTAAATCCGCCACTGGGAGTCTGCACTTCTCTCTCTTCTTCAACCAGAACGTGCGTGCTGGAAAAGGACAGATTAGGGGCAGTTGAGTGGTTTTCGCTCTCTTCTTTATCCTTTTCTAACACATGCGTTTAAATGACCAGAGAGAGAGAAAGAGAGAGAGAGAGAGAGAGAGAGAGAGAGAGAGAGAGAGAGAGAGAGAGAGAGAGAGAGAGAGAGAGAAAGAGAGAGAGAGAAAGAGAGAGAGAGAAAATTTCCTGGATCCGCCAGTGTAAAGTCGGTGACTATCGATGCAAGTTGACGCAACTAACATTTTTTCAGAGATACTTTGCAGAACGAGCTCATGACGAACTTCTTCACCAAATTACCTTTGTCGCCATCACTAGCTCTATAGCACAATTTTACTTAATGATTATTATATGTATAATTTATTTCCAGAATTTCCGACAGCGCTCCGTTTCGGGGAAAAATAAATAAATAAATTTAAAAAAAAAAATTGTTTGCAAAAATTGGACTTGGACGTTACATTCGATGCTCATTTCCCTAAATTCATTCTGAAAATATTTGCTTCCGGCTTCCCCATTCGTCCAGAATTTCACGGCCGGAGGGGGGGGGGGGGGGAGGCGAGATCCACGATATACCCGTGAGAAGAAATCAGTGTGTGAGATTAATCGAGTATACTTAACGGATTAAAAAAAACCAGTCGAACGGCGAGATGGCCAATTTTGACAACAGAGGCTCGACCGAAGTCTATACCTACGCAGCACGGTTACCTCGCCTCAGTCATCGCTTTGCGTTGTGTGACTTGTACGAGACCAAAAACGCGCACAGGATGTCCGAAGGGAGTCCTACTATACTATAAGTAGTCGAGCCGCAAATTGCTCGCCGTGCCGGATATTTTGCGCGATTCGCGCTGATGTAATAATAAGGATACATAAACTGCGACTAATTGTTACAGTTTCCGAATGATTATATTTCAAAACCTCCCCCCTCCCCCCCTTCACCATTATGGCTCATTTTTCTGCCACGCTTCGTGCGTATAATGACACGACATCGATGGATTGTGTTCCAACGGTGACACTCACTCACCTCGCTGCTAAAATACCCCCCCCCCCCTCAATACGCCGTTCCTTCTTGGCTTAGTCACGCATGTCACTTATTTATTGACATTTTTAGTTTTGGAGTATGAACCATGCCGAAGCATTAGTCCGCACCCAAAAAGAGAGGATTGGCGCGCCAATCCTTACTGTATAACTATAGGTTTGTATGACTGTACGCGCGAAAATACTATGATATGCATAATATTTTAACCAAGCATTGGAATTATCGGTGAATATTGGAACATCATCAAATTTTAAAGTCAACGGAGGATCCTTCGCGTCGGTGTCCGAAAAAATTACGGATCAGAGTATTTTCGTGGATTATTGTCAATTTTCTAGATTGCCATTTTTCAGCGTCATGAATTTGAGTGGCAGTGGCGTATCCAAAGGGGGGGGGGGGCTTGCACAGAAAAAACAGAAAAAAATACTTTGGTAGCCCTATGACAAAACCTTTGGTAGAAAAAGGACCCAGCAAAAGACTTCAGATGAGCCAACCAAATATTTAGTTCACCCAGCAAAAGCTCTTTAAGCGTTTAAAACCTTTGGTTGGCTCAACTAAATTCTTTTGCTATGGGTCATTTTGCTACCAAAGGTTTTATCAGCGCTACCAAAGCGTTTTTTCTGTTTTTTCTGTTTTTTTTTTTTTTTTTTTTTTTTTTTTTTTTTTGAGTGTGTGACACCAGAATTTGCCCTAAAAAAAGGGTCATTTTTTGCGTTTTCAGACAAATTTGACCAAATTAGTATCTATGGACCCCCCTCCCCCCTTGACAATTTTCGGACCTCTGACCACCCTCCCCCTCCTCATAGACAAATTCCTGGTTACGCCACTGTTAAGTAGTGCAAAAAAAGGCATCGGGTTATACGACTAGACGTCGCACATTGGGTCAGAACATCGATTTTTTTTCGGACGTAAAATTTTCTTGTTTCAGAAAAATTTGTAAATTAGTAATAATGCTAGTTACAAGAAACAGGCAGTCTGCAGCCCGATCGTTGAAATTGAATTTTGAATAGAAATCTTGCTAGGATTAGAAACAAGAGCGGTGATTGGTAGAGGGGAGTCACGTGGTTTGCTTTATCACTTTGCTCGGTGAGTTATGCCGGGTAATGCTTTATATCCTCACTGTGCGACGATGGATAGCGCAGCACTGTACAGTGGGCTCAGATCGGGAAAAAAGTGGCAAAGAATCAGTAAAAAAAAGTCATCGCAAATCATCGTTTTCGACCTCATAAACCTAACCTTAAACTTTCCAGCGACATTCCTATAGGTTTAAACGACTTGTTAAAAGTTTTCCTTGTGATTATAAATTGAAGGGTAGAGTGGATTAAGGGGTTATGTGACATTTTGGAAAAAGTCGAGTTAGCACAGTGGATGGAGGAGTTATGATGGTATCTATCTATAAATTTTCGAACTTGGTTAAAAAAATGTAAGATACGACCCTACTTTCAAAGCTGTTGCGGTTGATGTTCAGCTAAAATGTCGAAAACGTCCATACTTTGAACTTTAAAGTCGATTTTCTCAAAATAAAAAAAAAAAATGTTACGTAACCCCTTCATTCACTCCACTCTTCAATTGATTCTGACAGTTTTTAAAACGACCGCGAATTGATGAGAAATTTACTAGCCTATTTTTTTGGCCACTATTTTACGATATCAGACCACTGTGTGACTGTAGCATCAAGAGTGAAAGATTTTACGATCGACGCCTTTGACTGATTTCTCCCGTGACATCGTTGGTACCTATTGGCTTTGGATGGTATAATCCATCAAGAATGACTTATTATCTGCCAAAATATGCACCGAATAATGAATGAGGAAATAACCACATTATTATACCACGCCACTGCGCCACTACGTTCACGTATATATGTATCTACGGTCTTGATTGCCAGTTCCTCCATTCATCGATCAACTTGAGGACGGGAAAAAGAGAAAAGGGAAGAGGAGAGGAAAAAGTGAAAAAGGAAACACCTAATCTTAGCATATAGAATGTACTATGACTTTCAAAAGAAAGTATCCTCGTAGTTTCCAGAGCTGCCGATTTGCGTAGATTTAATGGAAGTTTGAAATCCACCAAAGATTCCAACGATTGAGAACAGATTACAGAGTTTAGTTCAGTGTATGACTGTAATGCTCGGAAACACTAGCGTCTTTTATCTCTTCTCAGCCGGCAGGGTCGTCGACATTTTTGAAAACTTTTGGATATTTTAATTAATTAACGGCGTTCCCGCCGACTGAGAAAAGATAACTGATCAGAGCTTTTTCAAGCATTACAGTAATACACTCAACTAAACTCTGTAATATTTTCTCAACCGGTGGAATCATCGGTGAATTTCAAAATGGCTTTAAATCTACGCAAATCGGCAGCTATGGAAATGTCAATTCTTCCATTCTTCGACCGATTTTAAATGAGGCTATTGGACACTCATATTAACGCCTAAATAGTCGACTCAGGTGTAAATACCTCCTAATATATAGATGGCAGCAATAAAAACCTCCAAAATTCACTCCTAAACTCATTACACGCTTCTATTTGCGCGAGCGTAATGGTGGTATAAGGTAGTAATGATGCGCGATTCCTATCTTCATTTCGTCACATACCCACTATGCTGACAAGGATGATTCACAGAGTAATTAGTCATCAGAGTAGTGATCCACATCCTATGAATGGTACCGTGACACCGGTGTCAAATGAAAGTCGTCTCTTATTGATCACTTCTTGATGGAGATGGGAATCTGCCATTACTACTGCCCCAAGCCACCATTACGCTCGCGTATATATGCACATAAAAACGTTTCTTGAGTTCAGGAGTGGATTTTTGAGGTTTTTAGTGCTGCCATCGTTATTTTTTGAGGTTTCTACACGAGAGTCGACTAACAATGGGTCATGAGTCGTTATGAAGTATAAGGCCCCAATTGCAAAAGCTATGGAAACCCTTGAGGGCGATTGACTCCATTTTCCAAGCTGAATCGATAGAGGGGTTTTGGTAACACCACCTTTTTGCCCATGTTAAATCGCTTTTAGCAAATGTGTACAACAGCCCCATTTTTTTCAGTTTGCAGGTATTTCAGAATCTAACAGCATTGCCACTTTGAAAGTATGCCTTAAAAAATCAACAATTCTTTGGAAAATTACGGACAGCAAAACCAAGGACCGTTTCGATGAAAGGACTTTCTTTTGAAGGTCATAGTATATTATATGTGCACGGATTATAGATCCTTAAAGCAAGAGAGACGTGTCCCGAGGGTATAGCGTGAGCTCTTAAAAGAAAATTGAGAAAAAAAACAACTTTCGGATAAGCATCCGACTTTTGCGACTTTTCCTACCTTGCTTAATTTCTTTCCTTAAGGTGATTCCATGCAAGTGAAGCTTGCCCAGATTTTAATGCGATGGATACAGCCATTAGCGCTGCGCAAAAAGTCTACATTGTTTAGCTAAAATTGGTAAATTTACGCCAAAAGTATAGATTTGAGGAACTACAGCACCTGCAAACATACCTGAGGAAGATATCCTGAAAGTTTCAAGCTGAAATACTCAAAAATCAAGCCGGAAATTATGAAATAAGAAAATTCCTGTAAGCATGAAAGTGTGCGAAAGAGGCTGATAGACACATACTATCACTCGCACACACTAAGCTTATGGCGAAACGATTTCATAATTTACAGCTTTATTTGTTAACCCCTTTGGGCTCATTTTGGGCTCAAAATATCCTTAAACAAATTTGGTAGGTGCTAAAGTTATTGCATTTTGCGTTTTATTTTTGGTTTCAATTTAAAGTGCCAGAAACGGAGACAACCAAAAAAAAAAAAATCGAGCGTTAGAAAGTCTTTGACCCTTTGAAAACCTCTACAAGCGTATCTAGAGATTTTTTCAAGGTCATTTACGGATTTTGCTTGTAAAACTATGCAGACTAAAACTAAACTCACACAAGTTTTGACATTTTTAATTATATTTTAATTTTCAAAACTTTGAGAGAGTTCAGCTCAGCAGGGGTGCATTTGTACAGAAGAAACATGTATTTAGGCGAGAGGGAAAAATACTTAATTGAAAAATTCTTGCACGGGATATGAGTTTTGCTGCTGAAGTACATTTCGTATCTCGGGGGGGGGGGGGCTTGCATCACAGATCTATAAACTTCCTCGCGGACACAAGGTACTTTAGTAAACTCTCGAAACGGTACCCGTTTTTTAAGGAAACGAGCATTCTAAGATTCTTCCACGCTTCAGTTTATAATGATTAAACAAAACTAATGATGGAAATAAAACTATGAGGGAAAAAACGCGAAGAGGGAAAGGGGTGCTTCTCCAGTATGCAGCACAGCGAAAAAGTTGGTGCTGTTTACGCACCACTTTTCCTTGCCCTCTCTCTTCCTCTCATTGGCGCTCTCTCTCTCTCTCTCTCTCTCTCTCTCTCTCTCTCTCTCTCTCTCTCTCTCTCTCTCTCTCTCTCTCTTTCTCTCTCTTCCTGAACGTCCAACGGCTAAAAATAATAAGCGCGAAGGGGCGGTCTTCGCAAGGGGGGGCGTGAAGGGGGTTGTAAAAATATAGGAGTAACGCAACTGAATTTGAGAGGGATAAGGGATGAGGGATGAGAAGTGGAGGCAGGAAGTGCTCAAGACTCCTGGGGATGGCGAGAAGTGCAGAAATAACTATGCGCATAGAACCGTATTGCTATGAGGGATGCGTCGTTGTCAGATTTCTCAGACTAAAATGTTATCCACGCAATGCACTTTATGCCCTGAGATGGCCTTTATGGCTGTTGCTAGAGTCTCTATATATACGGAAGAGTCTCGCCATACGAGGTTCCATCTCTGATTGGCTGCTGAAAACTGAAGAAGAAGAAAGGGTTTAAGAAGGTCTGGAGGCGCGCATCTCGTTTACATATCTTCATGGAACCATCTTCCCAGCCGCTCGGCTTTGAGGAAACTTTCGGCATTTTTAGCTGGTACTGATGGAATTTTCTATTGAAATTGACGAAAGTATGTTCAGAACAGAATAAAATTCACGCATTACTATTCACCGTAAAAACAGGTAGTGAAGCTACCGGTAATTGAAGGTTAGGTTGACCTTACAAAGATTACTTACAGACGAATACATGTATAAGTGATCTTTGGCGGGAAGATAGTTGGATAAAAATGTAAACAAGAGGCGCGCCTCCAGGCTCCTGAGACCCCTTCTTTTTCTTCACTTCTGTTCACTGAGAAAAAAGTGGCTGTTAAAACTATAAGATTAGAACCATAGATGTGTTTCGCCTTATTTCAAGCATAAGACCTATCGTTGCAACAGTCGGCACGCTTGAATCTACACGAATTCCGATTGTCTCTCTATGTAATTCCGATTATTTCTATGGGAAATAAAGCGCGGGAATATCCTATCGGAAAATTCATTGAAACAATCGGAAATTTTTGTCAGTGTTCACGTGTCTTGACTTGACTCTTTCATATATAGAGACGCTAGCTGTACCCCCCCCCCCCCCCCCCGTTTGAGCCAAATTTTTACACTGTCTACATGGGAATTTTCGAGGAAATTTTGGGCGTATTGTTGAAAAAGTAGGTTTTAGCTTTCCATATAGATGCATAACCATTCATACGCTGTATGGAAAATTGGTTATGGATATATTTGGACCATTTCTACCAGGGTACTTTATGGACACCCTGTATTTGTATGTTTATTTCAGCCAAAAATCGATCGATATTCATAGCTATGAGATCGAATCGCCCAGAACCATATTCAAAATCGAACCTCTAGCCTGTAGGGTAAAATAAAGGCAAATTTTGGCAACGTGAGTGCAAATTCAAACGAGATAGACCTCAGTAATTTGTAGTGGTGGCTGATAACATAACCGAAGCCAGAAATTCACATTTCTCTCTCTTTTCCCCATTTGATTGCATGTGTTAGAAAAAGACAGACATAAGGTGGCTGCCACGTGACTTCAGTCCTTGTTTATGTCCTCTTCTAACACATGCGATTAAACGTGAACAAAGAGAGAGAGAGAGAGAGAGAAATACAAATTCCCGGCTAAGGCTATGGCTGATAATACTGGCAACAGTCAAGTTATAATTAACTGCTTTTGCATTCACAGCCCCCCATCGTCATTCCCCAGATCCCAAGCCCCCCCCGCCCCCGCCCCCCACCCCCTCCAACCTCCACCCCGCGCCACCTTTTCTTCCGGATCGGATCCCTGCGGAACGCTCGTCACGTATCCGTATACGTCATTTCAGCCTCCCTTAGCCCCCCCCCCCCCCCCCAGCTATCCCTGGCTAATCTCGTATAGCGACATCCCTGGAGTTGGTTCCGCGCTGACTTTTCGCATTCCGCATAGTATCTGGTTAAAACTACGAGCAACATCCGTCTGCTAGCGATGAAGCTCGTTAATCCAAACCCTTTCGTATCGCCGCCCTACCGCCGCACACTAGACAAAAACATAAATTTTTCTGAACATAAAAACATAAAAAAAAAAAAAAAAAAAAAAAAAAAAAAAAAAAAAAACACAAACAAACAAACAGAAAAAATAAAACAATTAAACATAGAAAAAAAAACATAACAAAAAACAAACAAAAAACATAAACACAAACAAACAATAAATAAACCAATAAAGCAAAAAAATAAAACAAACAAAAAACGATAAAACATAAAAAAACAACAAAAACAACCCATAAAAATAAAATAAAAAACATAAAAACTTATTGTTCAAACTGTGCGGCGCGACGTAGCGTGCAATTTTGCAAATTTGTATTGTGTCCATTTAAATCCATGTAAAAGGTCGATTGCGAAGGTGTTCATCGAACACCCAATAGTTCAATCTTTTTCGTGGACTTGAATGGACGAGCTGTATTGTTGGCAAATTCTTGTTCAAAAATCTTGATTCTTATTCGGAAAATTATGTTCGGAAAATCTGATGTTTCGAGGATGTGCGCCGCGCCGCCGTGAAGTTTCTCTTGCCACATTTTCAAAATTCCACCGTTCTCTCTCAGCTAAGATAACCAGACAGCTTTACAACGACTCACCAGTCACCGGAATTCTGTTTCTGACGCCACGCGCTGCGTGTCGAACGTCAGGCGTGTCAAAGCTTTCGTTAAGTACTGAAAACATATCGATCGGATCCAACGAGCTATAACCAAATTATAATTTTTACTTCGTGACCGCACTAGAGAGAAACAAAAATGTGTCCCGTGGTAATCCGGGAAGACGAAGTAGATTATATGCTAGGTTAAATTTTTTTTTTCACAAATTCAAATATACGCTATAATTTCCGTTTAATTCTTCAATTTCTTTCGTATCAGCTGCGTTCGACATCAAAACATACATCAATGCCCGTATGAAAAAGATTATACATAACCAACGGAGAAATGTGTAATTTTGTAATCTTTATAGCGCTAATATAATATTAACCCTCTAAGGGCCAGGTTATTTCAATAGAACGCCACTCTTCCGTTCATAAAGGGAAGGTAGTTAACTGTTCGTACTCGGGGGAGTTGGAATTGCCTATACGACTGTCCGAAGGAGCTCGAAAACATCTTATCTTGTACATGTTTTCATCGATGGTCGCGTTTATTCAGAATGAAGACTGAAACAATGTGAAGTAGGCTTGACAAGAAAAACGAGTATACTCGAGCTTGGTCCATAAAGGGTTAATATAGAAAGAACCTAAGCAAACAGTGTAAGACAAAGAACGAGAAATAATACCAATCAACCATCCTTGTCCTACAAATGAAAAATCTCAGAGGAAAATAAATCGCTCGTAAAGAACGCAAAACACAAGGTACATTCAAATAAAGAAGAATATGAACACAAAAAAAGTCACCAGAACAGACTCTAAAATTTATGAAACAAAAAAACAAGTCCTCAATACAAAAACACTGCCAAAAAACCCGAGAAAACACATCACTATAACTCACTTACAATACACAAACTGAAAAACTGACAAGAGTAAAACAGTTGCGCAGCAAAAAGGCAAATATAAAATCCGCAAAAAAAAAAAAAAAAAAAAAAAAAAAAAAAAAAAAAAAAAAATTACTCATAACAAACATTCGCAAAATTAACCCACAAAAAACACATTTTACGACTCAAACACGGCCCATAACGCGAGAACTAACGATCGGATTTACTCCATCTACGAACTTATCCAAGAATTTGACCCAGCAAATAGATGAGACATAACGTTCAATGATTTAATCATTCTAGTAGTAAAAATCAGGGCCCCATTCATAAGAAATCAATGGGGCTCTTGCAAACTTTTGCTATAAGCAAAACAGTAGTCGACTCTGATGTTAAGACCAGCGAAAATCACGAAAATCAAAATGAGAAAGACTAAAATTCAGTAATAAATTCACATAACTGCTATAACGGCAAGATCGTAATGGTTGTTCAACACAGGTATCATGGGAGATTCCTGTCTATTATGTCACTTTCTTTACGAAAACACAGAGATATGTCTCAATTTAGATAGGAATCTCCCATGATACCTGCGTCTCTCCGCCATGAAGCCCGATTCTGAGAGTGAATTTCGTGATTTTTTAGTGTACTCATCGTCATTCTTACTGGTTTTTATGCAAGAATCAACTCTTCAATCCCCCATAGCAAAAGTTTGCAAGAGCCCCATTAAGAGCGAAGGGACAGTCTTCTTTGATAGTTTGACAGCTTTACAAGATGCGCTTTAAGACTGCATTGCTTTCTCATTTAACTCCATTACAAATCCATACCTTTAACTCAATGGTGGCTCGTGCTGTTTGGCAACACTGTTTTTTCTCCATTTGATTCTGTGTAAAACAATCGATTCCATAGTGAAGCAGCGCTTCACCGGCATTCGATTATTATTCATAGATTCAAATGGAGGAAAAACAGTGTTGCCAAATAGCACGAGCCACCTCTGCTTAAACTGAAATTATTTCCTTCCATTTCTCACATTTCCATAAAATACTTTAGTAACTAGCGTAAAAAAGTATGTAAAAGAATTCAAAAAGTATGTTAACCCAGTTTTACCCTAAGTTAGATCTAGACCCTGGATGCTAGATCCATGTCTTTATCTACTTTCGGTGAGCTTAATATTGATGTTCCAAAAGCCATAGTCTCCGGAAATTAAGGAACGCTACCTAGCTGAAAATGCAGAATGGGTTTCGAGCGCGACAGTACAATGTTGCCACATTTCCTTATAAATTATACACAATGTCAATTTGAGTCAAATGGAGGAAAAATCGAATAATTATGCGACAAATGGCAACAATGCGGCGCAGTAAACGAGCTCCTCTGGGATATTTCGGAAATGCAACTTTGGCAGGAGTCACTAGTCAGGGAATCTGGGCCGTGAAACCGCTCACCTAGATTATCACGGTCAAGGTTGGGCGAAGGGCAAAAGGCGCGCTGTTAAAAGCTCAAACTTTCAAATCCCGCACCCGCCGACTCATTTGTCAGAGCATCGCATCTATTGTGTCCCTTTAAACATATGTAAAAAGTCGAATGCGAAGGACACCCAACAGTTCGATTTTCATGGGTTTGAATTGGACGAACTGCAACGTTGCCAAATTGCACTCTACGCCTCTGATCTCGACATGAATTCCGGATAGACTCCATCTGTTTTAGAAAATTGATTGCGTCGATTTAAAACCGAAGAGCCTCCGGCGACTTGGTTGCATGACATTCAATGGGGCTCCTTGCAAATTTTGCTGTAGGGGATTGAAGAGTTCATTCTTGCGTAAAAACCTGTAAAAATGACGATGATACACTAAAAAATCTCGAAATTCAGAATTTATTCATTCTGAAAATCGGGCTCAATCGCGGAGAGACGCAGGTATCATGGAGGTTCCTATCCAAATAGAGAGACAGGTCTCTGTGTTTCTGCAGAGAAAGTGACATAATAGACAGGAATCTCCCATGATACCTGCGTTGAACCGTCATTACGAACTTGCAGTTATAGCAGCTGTGTGAGTTTATTCCTGAATTTTAGACTATCTTAGTGTGATTTTCGTGATTTTCGCTGGTTTTTACATCAGATTGGTAAAAAAAACAAAAATAAATTTAAAACCAGCCTAGTGATAGTATAATAATACTTCCTAATATTCATTTGCTCGCGGCAAAAGTTTGCGAGAGCCCCATTCATTCAAGATACTGATAAAGCTGGCATGACAGTCATGCAAATTTTCACGTTTTTTGACCAACAGATTCTGGAAATTACAAAGCTTTAAGGCTCATTTTAATATTAAGGGTTTAAGTTGTGGACAAAAACCGGTTCGATAAATCATTTTAAGAAATTTGATGTATTTTCCGGATGAGAAGGGAGAAAAAAAGAAGCGTTGAAAATGAGTTTTATCGTAATGTGTGAATGGAAACGGCAACCCGAAGTGATTTTTTAAATGAGATAACTTATTCGACGCGCGAGAGTTGAAATTGCGTCACTCGAAATTGCAGGAAATTTATAGGCTGGCACGCAACTACGACTGCGACGACTGCGACGCGACGCAAGGAGCAAGTTTCGAACGTTACAATGTATTTTCTCCATTTAAATTCACCCAAAAAGTCGAACGCTTCACTCATCGGCGATGACCAGGTATTTCGACCTTTCTAATATGTTTTAATGGGAAAAAGAAACGTTGCCAAATCGCACGCCTCGCCACTGGTTGAGGGACTGCGCTTATTGTCAGCATAATACTTTAGTTGAGCTAACCAAATATTTTGCATGGGTAACTAAAGAGATTTGTCTGCGTGAACCAAATATTTGGTCGGCTCAACTGTAAAGTCTTTTGCTAAGTCATTTTTTCACCATAGGTTTTTGTCAGTGCTACCAAAGTGGTTTTTTGTTTTTTTGTTTTTTTTTTTTTGTTGTTTTTCCCTGTGAGAAAGCTGCAAATAGACGGGACTCTCCTATTGTCACTCCCTCATTCGACCTCCATTTATAATTTTGTTAAATTCATTATTTGAGTTCATGAGTGGCTTTTGTAACTTTTTGATGCTCTTAAGTCTCAACGTTATTTTCTAGTGATTTTCACTGGAATCGACCCTCCATATGATGCTGTAACAAAAGTTTGCACTAGACCCATACTGACTGTTGTTGAAAAAAAAAAAAATAAAAAAAAAAAAAAAAAAATCGCCGCGCGGGTGCATTTTTCTATAGAATCTATGGCGCCATTCACAGACTCTGGGGTGGAAAGTTAATTGTATATATGAAAGCTAATTTTGTTGCTTCAAGGCAAGAATGCCTGAATGAAATCCTCTGCAAAGTGAGAGGATAGAAAACTCTGAACTTAATTTTACTCGGAATAATAGAAACTTTAGATGCAGAGCGCATGTTGAAAGTATTTGATTAATTTATTAGATAATACTAGCTTTAAAAATAATTATATTATTATCTCTGAGAATAGTATACGTATAGAACACAAGTTCAAAATAAAATGTTATAATAAGAAGTTATCTCATCAAGCAACCTGAAGGTAGAAGGAGGGGGGGGGGAGGGAACCTGACGAGTACATCTGCTACAAAGTAAAATGAATAAAATGAAAAGCGAAAGTTGATGGTGATGGGGGGGGGGGGGCAAAAAAAACACCATTCTTCGATCATGGAATGAAACATTGAGCTCGTTCCGAAGCGGAGCGGCAATGTGAGTATAAAAGCAAAACAACGCCTGCAATTTATGAAGTATGCAATTTGCATGTTAGATGAGTGAGTCTGGGCAACCTATAAAATTGTTGAAGGAGTTTGGAGGCTCCATCTTACTTGTACAATGGACAAAAAACTCGAAAGTTTTGGCAGTCAAGAATTTTTCACCGAGTTCAAGAAGGAGCCACGAAAGGTCACAAAAAATCGCAAATAATCGAACTTTTTTGGGACAAGAGACTGCTGTACAAACTTTTTCCAAGATGCAAGTCAAAACATTAGGACAACTTTTCAATAGCAAGGCAACATTCCAGAATTCCCAATTTCATAATTTAAGGCTTTGGTTCAATTTTCCTCGTTCTGGGCCAAAAAAAAATAAAAAAATAAAAAACAACAATAGGGCACTTGAATGTTGAATGATCCTGGGATTCGCGATATTCCGTTGTACTCCCGTTGATTTTTCCTCGAGAAAAACAGTGGAGCCCATAAAACAGCTCACAAGTGACTTTTTTGCGGAGAAAAAGCGACTTAACGTTCGAGGATGAAATAAACGTTTTTCATTGGCTAACGTAGATATTGCATCATTCAGCCCCCGTGCAGCCGCGTGTTCTGCGCAGGGGATCGGCGCAACAGTCAAGTGCTTTAACAATTAACATTGCCTGCATTGATGTGATTTAGAAAAAATGAAAAAAAAAAGGAAGGTAAGAAAGAAAGAAAGAAAATGCCTCACCTTTTATGATGAGCAGTTTGAGTGGTTGCCGCCTGAAAAGATTTGGGCAGCGACAAGGACCTCTGCTGAGCCTCCGTTTTCCACTGATGCTTACCCGCGCTTTTCGAATTCACCGGCGAATTCGTGAGCAGCGAGTTCGGCGAACCAATCCCATAAACCGGAGGGCCGCTCTTCCGATCCGAGTGCGGCGAGGTCGTATTCGAGAACAGCGCATTCTCGTGGAATTTACCGACAACATAGCGATCCCCGCCACCATTACTACTACTCGAAGATGATAGAGGCGACGTCACTTCCACACGCGAAACCGGCGGTGCACTGGGTGGGTCGACCGAACTGACCCTTCGTTGGGGGCACTTCGGAGGGCTGGGGCTTTGGTCTGCGAACCTTGGGTGACTAGGGTCCCTCCCACCATTACTGCTTATCATTCTATACCTATAGGCGTCCGAACTGGCACGTTTTAAATTGTACTCGTTCACTCTCAAAGAATACGCCTCGCCCAATTTAACCTGCGTTTCCGCTTCGTTCGACATCGGTTTCCGGTTGGAGCTAGTGCGAGAGGGAGTTTTCGGCGCGCACAACATTCCCCCGCTACCGTTCGGCGATAATTTCCCATTGCATTTGTCCGCCAAGTAGACTGAATCATCGTCGACCCTTTCCAAGGACGCAGGCGAAGACATCGCTGATTGTTGATAAAAAGAGTTGGTTGAAGATCTCCTGTTTTCTTTCTCATGACTGGAATCGCCCCGCGATTCAGAGTTATTCGAATAACTACTTGACGGTCTTAAAGAACTTTGCGAATATCTTCCCCCACCTTTGTTACTTCTAGTTTTCCCCAAGGTTGAACTTCCATCTTGATACAAATGTGAACAGTGAGGCCAAAATTCACATGAGTTCGGATTACAAGGGTTCGAGACGTGGTGATAGGCCTCGGAGGGTGACGGTGATTTACTTGTCCCGCCCCCTCCCTGAGGCATTAGAGGTGTTGTAGCCCCACGTTGGAGAAGTCGTGGTTTTTGAGGGTCGCCGTTTTTTGGCACCAGGTAGATGTCGATGCCTTGATCGTGGAGTATTTTCGCTTTGTGCTTTTTGTTGAGGGTGTCCGCCCCGGGTGCATCGAAGTAGCGGTGGATGAGGAGGGCCCGAGCCGCCTCTTGAGACCTTGACCCGTAGAGGTATTCGGTTATGATTCGGGCCTCCTCCTCCGCTTCCCGCCTCACTTCATCCTCGAGTTCCTCCGACTTGCTCGTTCCTGAAACAGAAAGGATAAAAAAATTAAATATATTAATAAATAACTGTAGGAAATACCCTACGAACACTTTCTCACATCAAAATTATTCTGGGGGGACCCCCCACACCCCCCTATTATATTCTGGGGCAGACCACCCGAATCCTTTTAATATTATGGGGAAGAGCCCTATATTCCCTTTAATATTCTGGGGAAGAGCCCTATACCCCCAATAATATTCTGGGGGAGACCCTCAGACCCCCCTTGAGGGGTTAACTTTACAGTAAGGCTCGTTACAGAATGTTTTTGCAAATTTTCATCAAAATTCAAACAGCTGTATTTGAAACATACCAATTTTTCCTTACGTTCACCCACTTTAACAAGTGATACATCATTGATTTTAATAAAAAGCTTTTACTATAGTCGGGCCAATATAAGTTGACACCTGAAGAATCAGGCAGGTTTGCACTAGGTGACAACGCAGCGTGGAGCTGACCCTTGTCAAGCGGCGTGCTCCGTCTTGACAGGGGGTGCCCCATTCAGTGCATTGTTGCATTTCTCCATTTTTATTGATAATTTTCTCTCTGCTTCAGGTGTCAACTTATATTGGCCCGACTATATCCATAACTTGCCTACAATTTAAAATTTTGAAAAAAAAAAAAAAAAAAGAGCTTGCTTTTTAGAGTATTTTTGACTCCTAGTTTTGTTAATTCCGACGTTTTAAAAAATAGTAATGATTTTTTGAAAATGGGTCCAAATCGAACTTTGACTTTCGATATATCGAAAACTAAAAACGATATTGACCTGCGGTTTGCACTAAAAGTCTTAAAATGTTATGCCTTTTCAAACAAAGTATCACAAGATGGGGGTTGCCATTTAAAAATTTTGAGTTGGGGGGGGCGAAACCCACCTTTACGAGTTTCCCCCGAAATTTTAGGATACGCCAAAAAGGAGTTCCTATTAAGTTATAAACATCCCCCAATTTTGGTTTTTTTATCTGCAGCCGTTCAAAAGTTATGAAGCCGTCCCGGGACTTTTAGACCACCCTGTATGTTCAAATGGCCGGAGATAGAGAAAGAAAAATGTCTGTATCCACCCACGAGAACGAGCATACCCTCTGTTTTCATACGATGGTTTTTCCAAAGAACTCCTCAATTAGCGGTTCAATTACAGGTAGATTCACTATCAACTCCTGAAATGAGCACTATCATTAAAAGGGACCTCGTTACTGAACGACATAGCCGTAGCCAGGATATTGTCTTTCTCTCTCTTAGCCCATTTAACTGCGTGTGTTAGAAAAGGACAGAAATAGGGGCTGAAGTCACGTGACAGCCCCTATACCCATCCTTTTCTAACACATGCATTCAGATGGGCTAAGAGAGAGAAAGACAAATTTCTGGCTACGGCTATGCTGAACGATACGTCAAAATGTGAGTTCGTGTGCGCTCGTAGCAACGAAATGTACTATTACACTGCGCCTCCTTGAATTTCAGTTGATCAGTTGAAGCGGATTCCACGAGACCGAATCTTAAAGATTAGATCAACCGCGAATTGATTAGACTCGATTATGTCAACCGATGCGAAAAAGCATCTACCATCAATTATGGAAACGGAAAGTTCAAAGCTCTCTCGCGAACTTAACTGCTCGCGATGAACGCGACCGGGCCGGGACGACTGCAATCATCAATGGACTGAACTGGAACCGGTAAACCGTAAACTGACTATACGGACTAGATTCAGCCCAAAAGATGAAAAGACTGAATGAGAGCCGCAGCCAGCTCGCGTCAGACCTCGGAGATCGACGTTGCCAAAAATATCAGTCAGTGAAATAAGATGAAAATAAACGGGTGTGATTTATCGGCACGCAAAAAGCAGCCTAAATTCACGCAAAAATTAACTTTCTCACGGTATCAAAATTGCACAGAAATTGCACAGAAATTGTAATAATTCACGGAATAGAAAGAGAAATAACGTAACGGACAAAAGTTTGCACGGAAAAGGAAAGTTGTGCACAAAAAATAAAATACTTACACGGTGCAGAAATTCAGCGGCGGCTCGTGCAATGTGGCAACAATGGATTTCCTCCATTTAAAACTGTGTAAAATAATCGATTACTTGGTGAGGCGTAGCGCCTCACCTAGTATCGATCTTTTTGCATACGTTCAAAGGGCAAAAGTGCACGGTTGCCAGATTGCACGAGCCGCCACTGCAGAAATTGAAGCCCAGGAAAATAATTTTCTTTCACGTAAAAAACTCGCACGTAAATTTAATCGGTAGGAACGGTACGGAAAGTCTAAAAATTCCCCTAAACTGTAGGAAATACCCCATGATCATTTCTCACATCAAACTTAATCTGGAGGGGGCATACCCCCTTATGTTTTCTGGGGGAAACTCCCAGACACCCTTTTCACATGCTCGGGGAGACCCCCAGACCCCCTTTTTATTTTCTAGGGGAACTCCTAGACACCCCTTTAAAATTTTTGGGGAGAATCCCGTCCCCCCTATAATATATTCTGGGGGAGACTTCCCAGACCCTTCTCAAGGGGTTAATTTTACAGTAGGCTGGTTGCAGAATGTTTTTGGCAAATTTTCATCAAAATTCAAACAGATTTATTTGAAATATTTCAATTTTTCCTTATGTTTACTCATTTTACCAATTTTCCCATTGATTTTAATTGAAAATTAAACTATATAAATTAAGGTAACATGTTGGTACATTTTACCAGTAAAAGGACATTACCCAAAATGGGTCTTTTTACCCCTGAGAGCGAAATGTGAAATACTTTCAGGGATGATAGAGGATTAAATCAGCGTTCCGAATCTGGCCTATTTTTCGATTTCGGACGAAGGAAAAGGGAGGGAGGGGGGTCCAAAGTTAGACACTTCAAACGTCCATAAGTTTTGAACGAATAAAGATATGATGATGTACTTTGTGCGAAAAGATAGACCTTTTAAAGACCTTTCGATTGTTGTGTATGATATTTGCCTCATTTTAATTTTTAATCGATTTATCGAAGTTTTTTAGATTTTTTTGAAATCGAGTTTTCAGTGTTTTTAATCATGGAAGTTTGGCAACGCACGAATCATCACACATTGTTTCCATGGTAAAAGTAGACGTAATTTGCTAAAAAATGGTTTAAACCGCATGCTGGGGAAATGCTCTGAAGCGGATTTATGAGGGCTTAAAGTTGGCGCTTTCGCGAAAAATTCCACCCCGAGGGGCGTACTACAGGTGATAGAAGTTGGCATAAACTGTTCTTCCCGTCCAAATGACTTGAAATTTGGTTTTCCTGGGTATTTTTTAACGCAAAATTCAAATTTTGCATCAGTTTTTCAAAATTCGAAAATCCAAGATGGCTGCCGACCAAATTGCAGAAAAAATTGATCGGCAGCCATCTTGGATTTTCGAATTTTGAAAAACTGATGCAAAATTTGAATTTTGCGTTAAAAAATACCCAGGAAAACCAAATTTCAAGTCATTTGGACGGGAAGAACAGTTTATGCCAACTTCTATCACCTGTAGTACGCCCCTCGGGGTGGAATTTTTCGCGAAAGCGCCAACTTTAAGCCCTCATAAATCCGCTTCAGAGCATTTCCCCAGCATGCGGTTTAAACCATTTTTTTTAGCAAATTACGTCTACTTTTACCATGGAAACAATTTGTGATGATTCGTGCGTTGCCAAACTTCCATGATTAAAAACACTGAAAACTCGATTTCAAAAAAATCTAAAAAACTTCGATAAATCGATTAAAAATTAAAATGAGGCAAATATCATACACAACAATCGAAAGGTCTTTAAAAGGTCTATCTTTTCGCACAAAGTACATCATCATATCTTTATTCGTTCAAAACTTATGGACGTTTGAAGTGTCTGACTTTGGATCCCCCTCCCTCCCTTTCCCTTCGTCCGAAATCGAAAAATAGGCCAGATTAAGAACGCTGATTTAATCCTCTATCATCCCTGAAAGTATTTCATATTTCGCTCTCAGGGGTATAAAGGCCCATTTTGGGTAATGTCCTTTACCATACTTGCTAGCAGACTCCAAAATCA
>VMOF01000001.1:18667860-18694381 GCA_011764245.1 Trialeurodes vaporariorum | reverse complement strand
TTCGATTCTTTTCAACAATACGAGTACACGTTCAAATATAAAGTAACACGACGCTGTATCAGTAAGAAAGGAACAAAGGCAACAAATCATGAAAAAGAACCGAGGGTGTGAGAGCTTTGAAAGTTGAAACGTCTTCGGGCTCTTTCTTGATTTGTTGGCCTTGTTCCAATCTTAACTTCGTTACTCTGGTATTTGCTTTTTGGTTGTTTAATTTTATACGTATTACTCATACGTTCAAATGGGAGAGACAAATTGATATTTGTTTTTATTCATCAAATTAGACTGGGGGAAAGAGGTAAGAGGTAATTCTTTACCCCGACTTTAGTGTGTTTTGAAGGTTTTGAAATTTCCCTTCCCTATCAAATTTGTTACAATTGCTACAGCTGCCTGCAAATTCAAAATGTTCATTTTATCTTGAGCAGGCAACGTTCAATCTGGACTCATATACCTATGTAGGCTCGCAGCGAATTCCTTCAAAATCGATAGTTTACACGATTTTTAATGAACAAGCAAGCTGCAGCATTGTCAAATTTCACGTGACGCCACAGATGATATGTATACAATTAATATTTGAATCTACGTGTGCCCTTTCCTTATAATTCGCCATGGACCTCAGTGAAGGCTTATTTGATTCCTCTGATCAACAACACAAAAGACTTTAACCATGATGTGTGTTAGGGGCCGAACACTATAGATGGAGGTGTACAACGAAACCGCAAAATCAGTAAGTCAGTCATGACACGTTATCCTTTCAAGTGTGGTTTAAAGGACCTTCTTGTTTTGTTTTCATTGGTTTCATGCTTTTATCCAAACATAATAAATTACGAAATTGATCCAGGTATTACGAAGTCCATATAATGCATCACTTACAGGTATTATACACCCCCCCCCCCAAAAAAAAGCATTGAAGGAAAGTAAAATCTAATCTAGAAATCTCATCACCAACAAGAAATTTTCGGCTTCGTTAGGAGTTAGAACGTTCAGGAAACGTTCTCCTACACGGAGAAAAATTTCCGGTTGAAATTACGGAACGTATTATTAATAATGGGGTGACGATTCATTCTGAATCATCAGAACGTTCAATTAGACCAATGATAATTTCCGTTGAATCAATAAGAATTCTTATTATTTTAAAAGGAATTTCTTTTTACCCCAATTTCTTAATACGTTCCTTAATTTCAATCAGCAATTTTTCTCCGTGCAGAATATTAAAGGGGGGTATATCAGAAAATATGAGGGAGTCTCCCCCCCCCCCCCCAATTAAGTTTGATGTGAGAAAGTGTTCGTGGGCACTGGCGCAACCAGGATCTCTTCCATCTCTCTCATTTCCCATTTGGATGTATAAGTAGGAAAAGGACAGAAAGAGGGGGTTTCATCCCTTTGTCCATCCTTGTCTAACATACGTTCTTTAATGGAGAAAAGAGAGAGATGAAGAAACTCTCGGTGCGCTACTGTTCGTTGGATATTCCTTCCAGATGACAATCAGTACGTATTAAAAGCGTAAAAATCCTATTAAAATGGCAACGCCGCAATTTTTATACGGGACATGCTGAACCTTCTTCCTACAGCGGGCGCGCCAACCAACATAACAGCGTCACACCGTAAGCGCGCGCCGTAACTGCCGATTGTTCCCATGTGTCGAATTTCGGTCGGAATTCGTGCCAAAGCATTTCTGGAGTCAACGAAAATTGAAATTCTCCAACCAGAAACCTCTCTTTCCCCTCCTTCCTTATTTTAAAAAACGGTGTCCCCGTTCCACAGTCACGGGAGCAAAGAATGAGTTTCACAGCTGGCGGGAAACGACCTTGAACTTTCCTGTCTACAAGTTGTGTGTAGATATATATATCATAATTTAATCCGCAAGAATAAACCGGCCTGGCGCACGCGCGGCTCACAATAGTCGTGGATCGTAAAAAACATTGGCAAAAAGTCTGCATTAAAAAAGTCATCAAATACCATTAATTTGAACTTTTATAAGCTTAATTTGACCCCTTTGCTCACAGTGTCCCACATTAGGAACGATATTTTACATGGAGTCTTATGGAAATCCGAAAAAATTGACTCGCACATGAAACCATTTAAGAGAAAAATTCGTTCAATTCAATGGTAATAGGTTTCAGATTCCAATGACACTTTCTTCACAATTCGTATGCGAAAGGGTTAAAACTTTCCGGTGACATTTTTGGGTTTCAGTTACTTTCTAAATGTGGTCTTATAGAGATTAAAATTGGCCCTAAAAGTTTATAAATGATTAATGGAGCTCTTGTACGGTTTTGCTGTAGGCAAATAGAGTATCAACTCATACGTAAAATGCTGCATTAAAAAAGTCTAAAACTCACTCCTCGCAGAGGAAACTTAACTTGAAATTTCGGGTGACCGCCCTTGCATGTATGCACACCAACCTTGGATTCGGACCCCAACAAAAGAACAGGACATGAAATTAAGTGCCGTCTTCCTCGTTTATTACGCAACGTAGAACTTTTCTGTGGTTATCACCGTGCTCCTAGTGACAAAATGTGTATAAACGGACGTTTAATTCCTTCAAATTTACTATTTGAAAGCAAATTAATTAATCTGATAGTTCAAATTCGTATGTTATGTTCTTTTGTTTGGGGTCCGAATCCGAGGTTGGTGCATACATGCAAGGGCGGTCACCCGAAAATACAAGTCAAGTTTTCTCTGCGAGGAGTGAGTTTTAGAATTTTTTTTAATGGTCTCACCGTTATTTTCGCAGCATTTTACAACAGAATTGATACTCCATTTGCCTTCAGCAAAAACCGTATGAAAGAGCTCCATTGATGAGAGACTTACATTCTGATTTTTTGCCAATTTTTAACGATATCAGCCCATTGTGCGCCCTGCCAATCACGACCATATGTTTGCCGTTATGACAGTGGCCGTGGCCAGTTGGACGGTATTTTATTATTGCGCCCGTTCCATAAGTTGGATTACCGACTGAATATAGCAAACAGTTGTAATACTTTCGATTTGGATGACGAAATGCACCATCGCGGGGGGGGGGAGGAGTACGAGAAGATTTTCGCCACTAATCGCTCCAACGTGCAAATGATATTTTTTGAACTTTTGAATGGGTCTGTTGCACGCTTCGGCTACAGCGTTTTAAAGTATCATTTCCTATGTAAAAAGCCAAGAAAATAACAATGGCAGCATCAGAAAACACTAAAATTCAGTAATAAACTCACAAATTGCGAAAAACACTAGACACTATTCACCCCTGTATATTTCCACCACGTGCACAATATTTTACGAAATTAGCGCGGCACATTCAAATAACCACGGCCGACTGTCATCACAGCTGACTTCATAAACAAATAAACAGTAAACACGGACGGTGTCTGTTTGAATTCTTACGTCTCAATATCCTCAATTCCTCACAGTAGGTTGTGAAAGGTACGGAAACCGACATTTGTGTCGAAAACTTATCAAAATGAAACAATAACGCACAGGAGTTCCGAGGATGATGATTGAAGTTGGAATCATCCTCGGAACTCCTGTGCGTTATTGTTTCATTTTGATAAGTTTTCGACACAAATGTCGGTTTCCGTACCTTTCACAACCTACTGTGAGGAATTGAGGATATTGAGACGTAAGAATTCAAACAGACACCGTCCGTGTTTACTGTTTATTTGTTTATGAAGTCAGCTGTGATGACAGTCGGCCGTATTTATTTGAATGTGCTGCGCTAATTTCGCGAAATATCGTGCACGTGGTGGAAAGATACAGGGGTGAATAGTGTCTAGCGTTTTTCGCAATTTGTGAGTTTATTACTGAATTTTAGTGTTTTCTGGTGCTGCCATTGTTATTTTCTCGGCTGTTTACATAGGAATTGATACTTTAAAACGCTGTAGCCGAAGTGTGCAACAGACCAATTTTCGTTTCACCTAAACTTTTTTGTGATATTGAACGTGACAGCTAGGAGCCTAACCAACAAGTTATAGCGATAGAGGGGGCCATACCTCCATGTTAAAAGTCCTATCTCAAAGTGTGACAGCATGGGCGATCTGAATCTGGTTTGTTTGCCTCACTTTTATTAACTTTAATCAAAACTTGTAATTAATCTAGTGGAAATTGGTTTTAAATGTGTTTAAGAATGGCTATCTGAACAAAGAATTCTAATAAAACTATCCAGGTGAGAAAATTTTGCATATTTCTGTTGCGTTTCAGTTTCTTTATCGTCCACATCCTTCCAGAAGAAACACTTACATCGATTTCTGTGTCCAGAGTGTCCGAGACAGCCACACCTTTCTAAAAAATGCTACATTCATGACGGCAACATACAGTGAGTACCGACACGACGCTTCATGGAGCTCCAGAAGAGTCGAAAACTTATCATTGGCAAGATAGCAAATCGACTCCTCTCTGGTCTCCAGGAGTCACCGCTATCGTAGCGTCGCACTATGAAAAATCATCAAAAATCATCGTTTTCGACCTTTCAAAATTAATCTAAAACTTTCCAGTGACATTTCTAGGTTAGAATGACTTGTTAAAAATGTTCTCCAGTGATTAAAATTGATCTCAAAAGCTTAAAAATGATAAATTCATGAAAAATTTAGTCTCTGAGTTTTGGCCACTTTTTGACGATCTCAGACCATAGTGCGTCGTCTTATAGAGATGCCCGTGTAAAATCAACAGCCAATCAGCACTCATTGAGCTCATGTCGGTACTCCGTATACAATATTTCCATCATCAAAGGACGCTGGAAGCAGCGACGACGTGCAATTCGGCAACCATGTATATTTTCCCTTTAAAGCTGTATACAAAAGTATTTATGTCTTGGGTGCAATTTCGCTAACTGAAGATCGATAATTTTACATAATTTTAAATGGAGAGAATACGTTGTTGCCACATTGCACGAGCCGCCACTGGCTAGAATACAGATGCCTTCAGAGTTGAGAGCGAATGTCCATAGGCAAATCCAAGAAATTGGTAATGCGGCCATTTGAAATGCATGCATGTGTCAGAAAAGGACATGGGCGGAGCCAGCAATTTGGCAACTGTGGATTCTTCCCATTTGAATGTATGAGAAACAATCGATTAGAAGTGATTCCTCAAGAATCGATTGTTTCTCATTCATTCAAATGGAAAGAATCCACAGTTGCCAAATTGCTGGATCCGCCCATGGAAAAGGATAGACGAGGGAGGCAAACATCAGGCGACTGCCCCCGCTCTGTCCTTTTCTAACACACGCATTCTAATGGGAACTATAGAGAGAGAAAGACAAATTCCTGGATTCCACCAGAGTGCGAATGGCAACATCGTCTATGATTGAAGGCTTGACGAGAGTCTAAAAGGCATAGCTGAACACTGCGAACAGTTATGTTACAAGTCCTAAATTATGAAAGCGAGTCGCTTTTAGTCAAGTCAATTCAAGCTAAACCGAGCTGAAGTGGACATAAGAACGCGTCAAAACTGAATCCAAGTTAAGAGTATATGGGCTATGGCAGCCGAGCCGAGAGTATTCGAGTGAACAAGTGAGCCGATCGAAGAACCAGCAGACCGGACTACCGCCAGGTATATATATACAACACACGGCGCTACGCGAGCGCGAACAAGAACGTACGCGCGCGACGATTCCAAAAGTAAGACCTACGCGCTTTTGTAAACTTGTCGAGCGCGTTTCCTTTTAAGGTATCTCTTGCTCCCGCAATGGTCACTCACTCGGGGTTGCCGGCTCTTGTGGGAAGAAGCGTTGAATATCAACACAGCGTCTTGGAGTCAGTGAATGTGTGTCGAATGGTTAGAGTCCTAAAATAATGGAGCTGTTGCAAACTTTTGCTACAGGCTTATTAATGGATGATATTGGGGTAATACCCAGTAAAAATGACGATTAGCGCACTAAAAAATCACGAAATCCACTCCTTAACTCACAAAATGCTTTTAAACGAGAGACCGTAATGGCGGCCGGGGCCGCGGTTTTCATTGGGGCTCCCTATCTTCAATCAGCGCCATCTACACGAGGTGTTCTCGCAACACCACACAAGAAGAAGAAGAAGCATACAATTGCCATAAGAAAACCGTGGCCTCGGCCGCCATTACGGTCTCGCATTTAAAAGCATTTTGTGAGTTTAGGAGTGGATTTCGTGATTTTTTAGTGCGCGAATTGTTATTTTTACAGGGTTTTACCCCATAATCAACCATTAATAAGCATGTAGCAAAAGTTTGCAACAGCTCCATTCTACAGTGCACGGTCCAATAAATGTTCAGTACACACGGTCCCCGAAAGACGTTGGATGGTGAGCGTTTACGTGCACTGAAAGAAGAACGTTTTACACGGAGAAAAGTTTCTGATTAAAAATTACGGAACGTAGGAAGAAATTGGGGTGTAAAAAGAAATTCCCTTTAAAATAATAAGATTTCTTATTGATTCAACCAGAATTATCATTGGTCCAATTGAACGTTCTGATAATTCAGAAGAATTGCAAGAAAAAATCGTTGGTTCAATAAGAATTCTGGTCGAATCAATAAGAATTCTTATTATTTTAAAGGGAATTTCTTTTCACCCCAATTTCTTCCTACGTTCCGTAATATCAATCAGAAATTTTTCTCCGTGTAGATTTAAAAAGAAATATTTTTGAATTAAAATTGAAACAAAGTTTTGTTAAATTAAAAAAACTTTTCATTAGATCAAAATACCGAATTTTCAATTTAAAAACAATTATTTTCAATTTAAATAGTTATTTTTTTATTTAAAAACAATTATTTCTACTTTACAAACAATTAATTTTAGTTTAAAAGTACGTCTTATTGTCATATAATTCAAAAATACTTTTTTTAAAATGTAAAACTTTTTTTTTTCCGTGTGTGGTTTTAAATGGCCTTTTAAGTGCTCACCAATCATCTGGGGGGAGGGGGGAGGACCGTCTGTACCGAAAATTTATTGGTCCCAGAGCAATATTGTCTATAAACATACTGGGATGCTTTTCGAGGTTAGGTTCGTCTTGGTATACGACAGAGACCATATTCATGTAATAGAGACCACGCACTAGCCGTGCGCGCGGTGGCTGACTTTTTTTTCGGGGCTCAACGGGAATCAACAAAGGGAGCATAAAAGAGCACCGTCCAACATGATCCATACGTTGACTGATGCAATTTCGGTGCTTCGGTCGTATTATAGGAAAAACCTCGACAAATTTTCTCATCAGTCAACGTATGGACCATGTTGTCGGTGTTCTGTAGAGACCCCGAAAAAAATAGTTGCCACAGCGAGCAAACATGAGCAAGATAGATAGCGCATGGTCTTTGTTACTGTCTCTGGTGTAAGTGCGTACGCTTTATGGAGAGTAAAATGTTGGTGAAATGTAAAATCATGTTTTATCTTCTCTAAACACGATTCCGGCAGCCTTGCTTAATAATTAAGCCTATAAAAATTATCGATATCTTGGGGGTGCAAATGCATCTTCTAAATTCGATTGTTTTACCTGGGGTTGACTGGAGAGAATATGTTGTTGCCACAATGCACGAGCCACCACTGGTTAGTGAGACCTTTTTGCGATTATGAACTCTAACAATAAGTACACGTCTTCGACAATGTTTAGGTATGTCCTGGACTAAAATTCCGAAATCAATAAGATATTTCAGATTGAACTCAGTGGCGAAGCATGCAATTTGGGAACTTCGCTGTTCATCTGTTTAAACTCATTAAAAAGATCGAACTATTGGGTGTTCGGTGAACACCTTCGCATTCGACCTTTTACATGGGTTTTAATGGACAAAATACAACGTTGCCAAATTGCACGCTACGCCACTGATTGAACTATGCATTTGTCGGTTGGAATCGCCCAAATGTTAGTGTTGCTGAGAGTGAAAACTCTTTTCTTTAAAGTTCCAAAGTATTTGTATTCAAAAAGTAAATGAGTTTACATTCATAAGAAAGAAACCCTGTTTTGTTTCATAGCAGTCATTGTTATAATCGTTTTTTGTATAAGTTTATTAATTCGAGTTGAAGTTTACATGATTTTTTTCATGGAATTCTGACAACGGCGCGCATGCAACGATTCGTCCGCGTGTTGATGTTGATGCTGACTGTTGCCTGTCGGCCCTTCGGATCATGTGCGATACAACCTTCGGTAATAACCTGAGTTCAGCTGGTCTGACTCCTCAGTTGCAACATTTAACTTTAGTCAGTGTCGCAGCGTGTAATTTGGCGACGTTTGTATTCCATCCATTTAAACCCAAGTAAAAGGTCGAATGCGAACACCCAATAGTTCGATCTTTTTCATGGGTTTAAATGAACGAACTGCAACGCTGCCAAATTGCATGCCCCGCCAATGCCTTTCGTATGGGCATAACTAGACAATTTTTTTGGAGGGGGCCACGTTTGGAAACCCTACTGGTTGGTCTGGGTCCCTTAGCTTGGAGAGAGGGGGTCGCCCGTAAAATTTTGCAAATTTAGCCGCTGTGAGATGTGGTTCCAGGCAGTGGCGTCGCGTGCCATCTGGCAACAATGCAACTGCTCAATTTAAACTCATTAAATACATCGAATTTTCCTTGCGCACCCCCTGAATTCGATCTTTTACATGAGTTTAAATGGATAGAATACATTGTTGCCGCATACATTGAGCAGCGTAATTTTATGATCCTCCGTCACACAAGAAAAACCGACCTAATTAGAAAAATCAATCTTACAATATTAGTTTTTGCTACTAGCACATTCAAATAATAATAGATCGTAGAATATGAAATAATGCCTTAACGCAGTGTTTTTCATTTTATCATTTGATTTTTATTTGTTTAGAAATGTTCAAATGAAAGATTCCTCCTTTGCCGAATGCCGTGATCGGTCATCTTCAGTGCTCGAGGTGCATGCATGCAGGATTGATTTACTCATTCAACGGCCATCTTAGGCACTCCTTAATAAACGTCTTCTGAGAGTCAATGAGTGGATTATAGACTTCCTGAAGCTCCCTGCCCGGGCAAAAGTGTTCCATGAATTTCCATGACCAAAATCCTGAGGGCATTTTCACGGAAAAAAAACTATGGTGAAAATAACCATACGGATACCTGATTTTGGCACCTGCTAGATGTTATGGTAATGTTAACCAGAAGTATACTATGTTTTGACTAAGCACTAGGTGATGTTACCTGATTGCATGTCGAATTTACTCAAAGTATTGGTAAATGTACCATACTTCTGGTCAAGTTTACCATAACATCTAGCAGGTGCCAAAATCAGGTATCCGTATGGTTATTTTCACTAATCTTTTTTTTCCGTGTTTCAACCCTATTCAATTTCACATTCTTCAGTCTTTATTGCGGATAAAAAGGCGACTATCGATAAAAAGTAAAAACACAACTATCGATAAAAACACTTAAAAGCTAAGATGTCTTCGGGCACCCTCAATTCGTCGTGTAGGCAATTCCAACTCCCCCGAGTACGAACAGTTAACTACGTACATGCCTCCCCTTTAAAAACGGAGGAGTGGTGTTCTTTTGAACTAATTTAACCTAAACTAGAGTCCTTAGACCAATAAATGTTCAGTACAGATGGAAAACACACAGATTTCCATGAAAATGTGCGTGGTTTCCATGGAAATTTTGGAAAAATTTTTTTTGGACGGCTCACGGAACTCCATGAAATTTTAAGGAAAAATAATAATTGCCCACGGAATTTCATGAGAAACGATAATAATTGCCCTCGGAATTCCATGAAATTTTATGGAAAAATAATAATTTGTCCTCCGAATTTCGTTCATGGAAATTCATGAAACACTTTTACCAGGGTGTGATTTATTTTTTACTTAATTTCACATAAGAATCGACCCTCCATAACGCCGAAGCAAAAGTTTGCAACAGGCCCATCCTGAGAAGCATGTCCCACTCTCGAATATTTTACTGTTGCATTGTCAATATGTGTGTGGTCAAGAATGGCAATTTTCATCGCTCATCCACATTCATTCACAGTCGCGACTCTAACCGCCCGCTTCCCATCTGCCGCATTGGTCAAATGCCGCAAAACGGGTATACCCAATCAATAGCTTGAACGAGAGAATGGGATTAGCGCGTTCGCAAAATACATGCGGGAGCAATTTAATGACGCAAAAAGTAACAGACCGAAAGGAAAATGGGTTTAAAAAAGGGGTGGTGACTAGTGGGAGGGGGGTGACTGGTGTGGTGGGGGGGGGGCTGAGGGCAGTTCTAGACAGCGGTCGCTCGAATGAAGCAAGAGAAAAATGCGGAAACGAACCGGAAACAACACGGGATAGAATCAACGCAACGGGCCACTCTTCAAGTGCAGGGTGAAATGAGGGTAGGGAGATATGGGGGGGGGGGAGTAAGGGCAGGAGTAATATCTATTAAACGGGATGATTCCATGGTTGTCACGTCTATTGACAATTTCTGAACCCTTCACTGCATAAGATTTTTTTTTTTTAAAACAGACACATATAATGGAAACAAGCAAAATTTGCTCACCTGGATAGTTGTATTAAAATTCTGTGTCCAGATAGCCACTCTAAAACACTTGTACTTTTGTTTCAAACCATTTTCCATTGGATTAATCACATCTTTTGAATTAAGAATAAAAGAATATGAGACCAACAAACCAGATTCAGATCGCCCACGCTGTCACACTTTGAGATATGATTTTTAACATGTATGGCCCCCTCCAGTGGCGGATCCACGGGAGGGGGCACGGGGGCACGTGCCACCCCCAGAAGCCTCAACTTTTGCCTTTTTTCTATAGAAAATAGTCCGAAATTGCTTCCACCAACGCTTCAAATTTCAAAATTTCACAGGCGTGCCCCCCCCCCCAGAAAAATTTTCTGGATCCGCCACTGGCTCCCTCTATCGCACTTTAGTCGGAGATTCTCAAACAGTGGCCAAAAATCAGAACCTGAATTTCTCATCCATTTATCATTTATAAACTTTTAAGACCAATTTGAATCACACAGAACACCTTTAACTAGTAATTTAATTGTAAAGATGTCATTGGAAAGTTTTAAATTAATTTTGAAAAGGTCGAAAACGATGATTTGGAAGACTATTTTTTACTGATTTTTGGCCAATTTTTTTTTTTTTGGATCTCTGACCATAGTGTATCGCTATAGCTATTTGATGCTACTCTAAGTTGTACTATTACTTTCAAAAGAAAATACCCGAGTCGAAATGTTTACTCTTTTAAATCTTGGCAATCTGTAAACACTTTTGCGGTTTTCACTTGATTAAGGACTAATCAGAACGCCCCTTTTAACAGTGGCGTAGCGTGCAATTTGGCAACGTTGTAGTTTGTCCATTTAAATCAATGAGAAATATCGAACTATTGGGTGTTCGGTGAAAACCTTTGCATTCGACTTTTTACATGGACTTAAATAGACACAATACAACGTTGCCAGATTGCACGCTTCGCCACTGCCTTTTAACCCTTTAGCTGCTACGGACGAGTATACTCGCGGTGGAGAAACCTATTCTCTTAGATCTGCGGACGATTACACTCGCAATCGTGACCGGATTCCACCTTTAAAAAAAATAAAAAATAATAAAAAAGTAAAAATTCGTAAATTTGCACGGTTTCCCATTCACACCCTGGCTGTACCTGCATTACTAACCTAGCAGTCAAAGGGACATCATGAAAGCAGTACGTCATGAAAAATTGGAAGTTTCATTGAAAATAAAGGCCAAATTTAACTGTAAGAATTTCGACCATAGGGTACTTTCTTTTGAAATTCATAGTACATTCGTTGTTGAGGTCATCGTTTTTTTTTAGAACCAAAACAATACACCAAAGCCACAAACCGCACCGTGTCACCACCACACTGATTCCGTCAGTATTGCCTCAGCCTTATAATCTGACGTATAAATCCGCCCCTATAACTTTAAGAAGCTTTAAGTTTGTTTTGTTGTCGATGTTATGCCGTGGATTTTAACGGCTTGTGCCGCCCATGTCCTCATTTTGAAAAATTCACGGCCGGCGCACATTGGAGCGAGTCTATGGCAGTGGCATGGCGCGGCGTAGCGTGAAATTTGGCAACGTTCAAAATGTGTTCATTGAAACACTTGTATAAGATCGAATGGAAAGGTGTTCACAAAACACCCAGTATTTCGATCTTTTTTATTAGTTTCAATGGATATACTGCAACGTTGCCAAATTGCACGCGACGCCACTGGTCTATGGGACAGGCCGGACACGGCGGCGTAGTAACTTTAAGAACGTATATCTTTGTAAATAATGAAAACCTTTAGAATTGGTCAGACTCTAAAGTTTAGAGATACAAGAAAGCCAAAAAAGAATAATAATAAAAAAAACATTAAAAAATAATGTAATGTATCAATGTGTCTCTCCCCCCTATGTTTTTTCACATACTTACATTATTTTTTAATGTTTTTTTATTCTTTTTTGGCTTTCTCGTATCTCCAAACTTTAAAGTCTGACCAACTCTAAAGGTTTTCATTATTTAAATTTTTGGCCATGATTTGTGTTTTGTTACGAATCTTTGTAAATACACAACGTAGAAGTTTGAAAGTGATTTCATTGGTTCCTCAATAGTCTAGGGCCCGAAAATCGACTTTAGGGTACACTTTTTATACTTTCAGGGCGTGTTCTGGGTCACATGGGACACCCTTTTTTGCTCATAGGAGCTCCCAAAAAATCCGGCCGCACCTTCATATCCGCCATTTTGTATTTTTTTTTAGTTTTCCGAGGTACATACAAAAATCCCCTTAATGCAGAGAACGGCCGCTTCTAGGAAAAAATGTCTAAGGAGAAAAGTTTTTTAAAATCAATTTTTACATCCCGTAAGTTCGCTATAAAACCCCATATTGTCTGTTTAAGGGGGAAAAAACGCAAAAACATGAAAAAAAAGTCAAAATTTTCCTCTCAAATTTTTTTGAGGCAAAATTGTCAACCAGCATAGCTGACGCCAAAAAGGTGCAAATTTTTTTTTTCAGCTCGGTAGAAATCATCCCAACATACTACCAAAGCACCCTACGTCCCTAATCGCTTCAGGGTCACCCCCTTTTCCCGACCTTAGCACTCGGACTTGGCCTATATCTAAAAACTCGAAAATCTCCAAATTCGCGCAATATACGAATACCTCTGAAATATAGCAAAATATCGAGAATACAATCCCGAATGAAGCCTCTTTTTGTGTTTCCTGAGTCGCGACACTCAAGAATATCATCTGAAGGACGTAAAAGTATACCCGTAATGGTGCTTTCCTTTACTTTTTGGCTGAAATAGCCTGAACTGGCTGCTATGAGAAACGCGTTCAGCAGGATGAGCCAGACCCCCGTATCACCGATTTTGGCGATGAAGGACTGAATTTCCCAAACTTTGAGATAGGTAAGTCAGGAGGGTAAATACACCCGAAAAATCAGAATTTCGTATTTTCAATAGCTCCCGAGGTCTCCCAAAGGGGGGTTTCGGGGAACGGGGAGGGGCGGGGCGGGGGGCCGGAGGGGTTCAAAAACAAAAACTCTGATTTTACAAGCTTTTACTGGCTCTCTAATGGCAAATACAACGTCAAATTTGTCATTTCCTCAATATTTTAGTGAAACTTTTAAAGGGAAAAAAAAACCAATTTTCTCCGATTTAGGGCCCCCGTAAAAGGGGGACTCCCGTGCAAAAAACCCCCGCAAGTATTCAAAACCACAACAACGTAAATTCGTTGTAGAAACTCGGGAAAAATTGCATTTCCGGGTTTTTCGACGACGAGAAACTCGAATATTTGGGTCTCAAAGAGCACCTGCTGATGTAGGGGCCGTTTGGGTACGTAAGGGGGGGGGCGACGTGATCCCCAATCGCACGTGTTTCAACAAAACCTCATCGTAGAATCTCGGGAAAACATTCTATTCCCGGTCTCTGACGACGGAAAACTCGGATCTCTCGGTTTCAAACGGCACTTAGGGACATTTCAAGGCCGTTCTTGGGATGCGGGGGGGGGGTCCAGTCTTGTCCAGAGACAATAAAAAAGAGACCAAGCACTATAGTCCGTTTTTTTAAAATAGAAGCTTGAGCTTGACTCTTTCCCCTACGAGTTTTACCCTCACTCTCGTACCTGTGATGACTCGAGACCTGCCCCATTGGTCGGGGATTCCGTCCGTCACAATGGACTGTCCTTTGAATATCTGACTGTGCATTGTGATGGACGGAATCCCCGACTGAGGGGGCAGGTCTCGAGTCATCAACGGTACGAGAGTGGGGGTAAAACGCGTAGGGGAAAGAGTCGAGCTCAAGCTTCTATTTAAATGTAACGGACTATAGTCGTGCGCGCGGGGGTAATTTTTTTTTCGGGACTCAACAGGAATTATCACAAGGAGCATGAAGGAGCACCATCTATTATGGACCATACTTTGATGACTGATGCAATTTCGGTGCTGCGGTTTCTTTAAGCAAAAGTCTAAAAATTTTCTTATCAGTCAACGTATGGTCCATGGTTGTGGTGTTCTATTGAGACCCCGAAAAAAAAAAATTGCCGCCGCTTACAAAAATGGGAAAGATAGATAGTGCAAGTGCGTGGTCTAGCTATTATACAAATAGAGACAATAATAATAGAGACCAAGCACTAGCCGTGCGCGCGGTGGGTAACTTATTTTTCGGGACTCAACAGGAATTATCACAGGGAGCATGAAGGAGCACCATCCATTATGGACCATACTTTGATGACTGATGCAATGGGAGGATACATCGAGGAGGCCATAGAAAACAACCACGACTACTTACAAAACCTAGCGAATACGAGAAAAATATACTGCAAATCTTTGAATGGCTAATGGCTATAACTCTTGCTGAAGTTATAGAATTGAGACTCGGTTTGGACCATTTTCTTCGTATTTTCAAGGACTTTCGAATAATTATAACATCTTGTATCCGGCCATTTTCAATTTTACTCACAGAGCCCACCCCCCCCCCCCTTCCAAGCTGAAAAATATAGGGAAGAGGCCACGCTGTAACTCTCGTTGAAATTATTGGATTGAGTTCGGGTTTAAAACATGTTCTTCGTCTTCTCAAGACCTTTCGAATGATGTACCACAACCTATACCTTGCCATTTGAAATTTTTTTCGTAGAGGCCTCAAACCCCCAAAAAATTGGGGGGTGGGGCCCCCAATTTCTTTTCGCAGAAAATAGGGTTGCGATACATAAAAAGAAAGCTCTTAATCTGCTGGCTCAAAATTTTTTTAGTTTTTTGAAATCCGACCATTTTTACGGTCACAGCGAGCAATTCAAAATGGCCCCTTTTTTTTTTTAAAGTACCTTATTTGAGAAGGGGACTTTTTTTAAAAAAAATTCCCTGAACCATAAATGTTTATTTTTATGTGTTAACTCCATTGCTAAAAAAAAATAACACCCGTTCCATCAGAAAACATCGAGAAACAGAAATTTGGGCCCCCTTTTTTGGGGCTTAAATAGGCCTTCAATGGCCGTTTTTCGGGGACGGCAATATTTTCCCAGAATTCTTTTGGGGGCGACATACATTGGAAAAATCCCGTCAGAATTTCCGTTTCTTGCGCTGTTTTTGCTAAAAACATAGTGGCCGGGTGGTCTGAAACACCCTGTTATTTGTATAATAGCTAGACCACGCACTTGCACTATCTATCTTTCCCATTTTTTTAAGCGGCGGCAATTTTTTTTTTTCGGGGTCTCAATAGAACACCACAACCATGGACCATACGTTGACTGATAAGAAAAATTTGTTGAGACTTTTGCTTAAAGAAACCGCAGCACCGAAATTGCATCAGTCATCAAAGTATGGTCCATAATAGATGGTGCTCCTTCATGCTCCTTTGATAATTCCTGTTGAGTCCCGAAAAAAAAGTTACCCACCGCGCGCACGACTATAGTCCGTTACATTAAATAGAAGCTTGAGCTCGACTCTTTTCCCCCACGCGTTTTACCCTCACTCTCGTACCCTTGATGACTCGAGACCTGCCCCATCAGTCGGGGATTCCGTCCATCACAATGCACAGTCAGATATTCAAAGGACAGTCCATTGTGACGGACGGAATCCCCGACCAATGGGGCAGGTCTCGAGTCATCACAGGTACGAGAGTGAGGGTAAAACTCGTAGGGGAAAGAGTCAAGCTCAAGCTTCTATTTTAAAAAAACGGACTATAGTGCTTTGGGCTCTATTATTATTGTCTCTGGACAAACTGGACCCCCCCCCCCCGCATCCCCCAAAAACGGCCTTGAAATGTCCCTAAGTGCCGTTTGAAACCGAGAGATCCGAGTTTTCCGTCGTCAGAGACCGGGAATAGAATGTTTTCCCGAGATTCTACGATGAGGTTTAGTTGAAAAACGTGCGATTGGGGATCACGTCGCCCCCCCCCCTTACGTACCCAAACGGCCCCTACATCAGCAGGTGCTCTTTGAGACCCAAATATTCGAGTTTCTCGTCGTCGAAAACCTGGAAATGCAATTTTTCCCCAGTTTCTACAACGAATTTACGTTGTTGTGGTTTTGAATACTTGCGGGGGTTTTTAGCACGGGAGTCCCCCTTCTACGGGGGCCCTAAATCGGAGAAAATTGGTTTTTTTTTTCCCTTTAAAAGTTTCACTAAAATATTGAGGAAATGACAAATTTGACGTTGTATTTGCCATTAGAGAGCCAGTAAAAGCTTGTAAAATCAGAGTTTTTGTTTTTGAACCCCCCCCGGCCCCCCCCCCCGCCCCTCCCCGTTCCCCGAAAACCCCCCTTTGGGAGACCTCGGGAGCTATTGAAAATACGAAATTCTGATTTTTCGGGTGTTTTACCCTCCTGACTTACCTATCTCAAAGTTGGAAGTTCAGTCCTTCATCGCCAAAATCGGCTGATACGGGTGGTCTGGCTCATCCGCTGAACGCGTTTTTCATAGCAGCCAGTTCAGGCTATTTCAGCCAAAAAGTAAAGGAAAACACCATTTCGGGTATACTTTTACGTCCTTCAGATGATATTCTTGAGTGTCGCGACTCAGGAAACACAAAATGAGGCTTCATTCGGGATTTTATTCTCGATATTTTGCTATATTTCAGAGGTATTCGTATATTGCGCGAATTTGGAGATTTTCGAGTTTTCAGATATAGGCCAAGTCCGAGTGCTAAGGTCGGGAAAGGGGCTGAGCCCTGAAGCGATTAGGGACGTAGGGTGCTTTTGGGAGTATGTTGGGGTGATTTCTACCGAGCTGAAAAAAAATTAGCACCTTTTGGCGTCAGCTATGCTGGTTGACAATTTTTGCCTCAAAACTTAGAGAGGAAAATTTTGACTTTTTTTTCATGTTTTTTCGTTTTTTTCCCACTTAAACAGACAATATGGGGGTTTTTTAGCGAACTTACGGGATGTAAAAATTGATTTTAAACAACTTTTCTCCTTAGACATTTTTTCCTAGAAACGGCCGTTCTCTGCATTAAGGTATTTTTTGTATGTACCTCGGAAAAATAAAAAAAAAAACAAAATGGCGGATATGAAGGTGCGGCCGGATTTTTTGGGAGCTCCTATGAGCAAAAAAGGGTGTCCCATGTGACCCAGAACACGCCCTGAAAGTATAAAAAGTGTACCCCAAAGTCGATTTTCGGGCCCTAGACTACAAGGAACCAATGAATAAAGGAATCTTAAGGAATTCCTTTAACAATCAATGTCTCATTACAATTTGTTATTTTCTCACCCTAACGAAATTAAAAAGCGAAGAAGAATTGCGATGGCGCAGATGTCTTTCTGCCTGTATCCCGGCATAACTTTTGAACCAATGGTCCATATACATCCAAAGTTTGCAGAAAAGTTCCGTTTAACATTCCTCAGAGAGACTGTTTTGTTTTTTTGACATTTTAAATTTTTAGCAAGTTATGGAGGATGAAAGGTTTCCATTAAGATAAATGGGTATGGGTTTACACAAGGAAAGATTGGAATGTTTCAAATATAGCTGTTGAATTTTGATTAAAATTTGCAAACACGGTCTGCAACCAGCCTACTGTAAAATTAACCCCTTAAGTGGGGTCTGGGGGTCTCTACCAGAATATTAAAGGGGGTCTGGGGGTTTCCCTCAGAAACTAAATGGGGGTCGGGGGCCTCCCAGATTAAGTTTGATGTGAGAAAGTGTTAGTGGCCGGTACACGGAGAAAAATGTCTGGTTGAAATTGTGGAACGTATCTTCTAATATATATAAAAGCCGTGTGGAGTCGGTGTACAGATTCTTTCCACCAGTTCTTTACTGACTTCCCGTTGTGCTACGGAGCTGAAATTTTACAGGGAGCATCCTCGCTTGCTGTAGATGGAGCCAAAAATCCTAAACCATAAAAAATCCGTACGGTTTTTGGTCAGGAGCCTGATTTATGGTTTCTCCCATAAGATAGCATGAGTGCGAGTGAGTAGGGAGTATCGTCTGCTCCGTTCACTCGCATTAGTCTTATGGAAAGAAATCCGTGCTTGACAACCGTTTTATTGGTTGCTAATGCGTATTCAGGAGTCCGATGATTTTCCATATGATGATTTGATCATACGTTGTTTGAAATTTAAAAAAAGATTATGTACAAATAGTGAGTTTTTTTTTCGGAAGTATAATCTTTCTCTGAGAATGTCTAGAGTCAGCTGATATTTTCGAAAAGAGGGCGCGAAATAAAACTGATACAGATCATGGATTTACTCATAGAATACCTTCTCACAAAAGTAAAGCTTCAAGAAGAACCCGCCAGAGAGCGCGCAATGAAGTGATCATGTTTTCTTTTCTTTTTTTATTAGCTGACGAATGTTATTGGTTTTTTTCGCGCAATTTTAACCTTCAATCATTTATGGGTAGAAGATGGATCTTATTAAAATCAACAAAATAGATCGGTACTAGGGGATTTTGGCCGCGGGATTTTGGATGCGGCCATTGGAATTTTTGTGAGTTACGGAAACAACTATAGAAAATGCCGTTTAAAAATTGATTAGAATTAGTTCTTTTAATCTAAAAATTCCCGACTTTTACATGGAGGAAAAAACGAAAAACTTCGCATTTTGACAACCTGGTTATTCGAATGTTACTGTCCGAAAAAAAGAAAAAACAAACAAAATTGAAAAAAAAAAAAAAAAAAAAAAAAAAACTGAAAGATAACCTTAAAAATAAAATATCATGCCTACGAGTCTATATAGTCCACGGAATCACCACTCTACGTATATACTGAGTCGGTGCACCCAAAATGCAAGAAAACAGCTGCCGACTAAAAAAAAATTAGCGTCGCTTGGTGACCGACCAAAGCTTCGAAACAAATATTCTTCTCTCTCGCACACATTGCGGAAGTACAGAGACCGTCTTCTTCCCACTCATTACACTTAGGGGATTCACAGTTTTCGGCATTTTCTATAGGACATAAGTGGCTTTGGGAAAAAAAAAAAAAAAAAATTGTCCCAGAATTTTGAAGCGTCACAAAGTAAGATCGGGAAGTACATAGTGTTAAAAATTAGATTTGATGGGTCACAATATTTCTATTGGTTAGAATGTTGTGACCCGAATTGTGTGTCACAACGTAATAAAAAAAAAATTGGAAGCCACGATAATCTTTTTGTTCGCCTATTAATCGCCGTAGGATTTTAAAGATCGCAAAAGCAGTCCTGTTTTGCACACGTATGATGCAAATAAGATACCTTTTAATCTGTTGGATCATCACGATTGGATTGGAGCCAAGTAATCTACAATTGACAGTATAGAACTATTTAAGTGTTAAATACGCCGATGTTTCGGTAGCTACGATTGAGGATTTGAACAAGAAAATATTTCAATTACATAAGCATTGATGAATTATTCAAGTCAATTACTTCGGTGCTTATTTACTGACAAAATTCACAAAATGATAATTTTACAAATGATTTTTATGTGTTATTTTTATTGTTTCGCTTCGTGAAACGACTAATAAAGAAAAATACAAAAAAGAAGAAAAACAAAAAAAGAAAACACAACCGTGCGAAGCACGGGCTTTCCAACTAGTTATTAATAATGGGGTAAAAATAAATTCCTTTTAAAATAATAAGAATTCCTATTGATCCAACGCTTCTTTCTTGTGACTCTTATGAATCATCAGAACGTTCAATTGGACCAATGATAATTCTTTTTGAATCAATAAGAATTCTTGTTATTTTAAAAAGAATATCTTTTTACCCAAATTTCTTGATAAGTTCCGTAATTTCAATCAGATTTTTTTCTCCGTGTATTTCCTACAGTTTACTTTTTTTTATTTTTATTTTTTATTTTTACTTTTTGTAAAAACATTGAAATTTGCAATTTTAGTCATAAACTATATTCCATGTCCGGCCCCTCCCATTGACTTGGTTACAGGGAATTGTCTTTCTCTCTCTCTCCCTCCATTTGAACTTATGTGTTAGAAAAGGACAGCAGAGGGGGCCGCCATCACGTGACTTTGGCTCCCCTCTTCTGTCCTTTTCTAACGCACGTTTTCAAATGGGAGGAGAGAGGGAAAGACAATTCCCTGTATCCGCCCGTGGCTCCAATGTGCGGCGGGTTCGCTTATGCACCAGCAGTCTTCAAATGCGGCTACAGACAACATCGAAGCCAACTTCCGTACCTCAGAAATTTAAATTTTCCCTCGAATCTCTGTCATGTATACCACAAGCGGTTTTCTGTCAGCAGTCGCAGTGCGAGTTTAAATCGCGAGCTTTTGACCTAAAAACGCGGGGCAGGGAGAAGGAGAAAGAGAAATATCGAGAGTAAAAAGAGGATTCACGAGAATGGGATGAAATAAAGAGAGGGGCGGGAGGGTAGGTGACAAGCTATGGGTGGAGGGGGAAAGGGGGGGGGGGTTGCGTTCCGTTGCGACCGCAAGGTGGTACACGATCCCGCACAGACGAAACGGCTCAGAGAGTCAGAGGACGTCAACTTTGCCTCGGTGATGAATACAAAGTCTCCTCTCCCGGAGACTTGAAGTTACAATGGCCACTATTCTGTCTCGTGGAACCTCTTTTGCTTTTCATGAGCTTTTGATTATGCGTTCGAGAGTATATTGCAGTGTGGCCAAATGTGCAGTCTCCCATTCGAATTAATCGATATATGTCAACGAGCTTTACCAATAGAGGGTTCGTGGGACGTGCTTTTGAAGCACACCAGGGCGTAGCGTGCGATTTGGCAACGTTGTAATGTGTCCATTTAAATCCACGAAAAAGGTCGAATGCGAAGGTATTCCTATAGTTCGATTCTTTCAATGAGTTTAAATGGACAAATTAAAACCTTGCCAAATTGCACGCTACGCCACTGAAGCACACCACAGAGGCAGGAATGATGGAGATCTCTTATGGCTATTTTTCAGGCTCAATTTGTTTGCCTCCAACGAGCTAAAGCGATAAAGGGTGTCATACTTGTTAAAAGTCCTATTTCAAAGTGTGACAGCATGGGCGATCTGAATCTGAGGGCCGATCATTTACTTCAGCGTTAAACCGATCGATAAGACTGTCTATGAGTGATGCTATTGGTCGAAAATTGTAAAACTTGGCTGTTGCTATGGTAACCATCGTTAAGAGTCTCGTTTTATGAAGGCTACTCATGAGTAACCTTTAAAAAACGGACACTATAACGATGGTTACCATAGCAACAGCCAAGTTTTACAATTTTCGACCAATAGCATCACTCATAGACAGTCTTATCGATCGGTTTAACGATGAAGTAAATGATCGGCCCTCTGGTTTGTTTGCCTCACTTTTTTAACCTAAAATCAAAAATTAAATGAAAGTGCAAATGTTTTAGAGTGGCTGTCTGGACACAGAATTCTAATAAAACTATCCAGGTGAGAAAATGTTGCGTATTGCTGTTATGTGTCAGTTTCTTCATCGTCCAAATCCTTCCAGAAGAAACTGTTACATCGATTTCTATGTCCAGATAGCCACTCTAAAACACTTGCTCTTTCGTTTATGACCAATTTAAAATGTATGTGTCACAATTTTTTCTTTAAAAATTTAAAGGTTAAAAAGTCGACACACACGATTCTTTGCAACTTTACACGAATACGTCTCACCTGAATAGTTGTATTAGAATTCTGCTGTGTCCAGATAGCCACTCTATAACACTTGCATTTTCATTTAAAACCAATTACCACTGAACTAATTCCAATTTTTCATTTAAGGTAAAAAAAAAAAAAAAGTGAGGCAAACAAACCAGAATCAGATCATCCATGTTGTCATACTTTGGGATAGAACTTATAACGCTCGTTATCGATGTTTTTTTTCTTTCTTTTTTTTGGAGTTTTGGCCTAAAATTTGGCAATATTGGCGTATTCTCTACGCTTGCTCGTCACCCATTATGAAGGTTCAGTCCACAACCAGCGTTGCTAGATTTTAAGGTAGTATCGGTAAATTTTACATTGGTCTTTACGGGAAATCTACGGATATTTCCTTAAAATCTGGCAACGCTGTCTGCAACTGATGCTACGGGACAAGCAAAAGTCTTTTCTGAGACCATCAGAGCTTTTCAGGCCGGGAGAGTCCTCAAGTCTGAACGCGCGACGCGACGTCTATCGGTCATAAGCATAACAACGCACGGTGGATCGAGTAAATAAAAGAGGTTGGACACGGAATATATATAACTAAAAATGCAAATTTGAGCGTTTTTTACAGTCACAAAAGCAACTATATGGGGTGATTCTTGAAGGAAATTTTACGATAAAATCGATGACATTTTTTCAAACTTCTACGTTGCGTATTAACAAAGATTATACGAATTTTAAAGTCGACACGCTATGTCTGGCCTCTCCCATTGACTCACTCCACTGTGCGACGCGACACGAATCGGAGGGACTAACTAGTAACTTTGGCTGATTTTGAATTTACGATATATCGCACCGGTCTTTCTTAGGCATCCTCCAGGCTTTTGTGCTCCTCTTTCGAAAACAACTTCTCTACGTTCCACATTTCAATCCCGAAGAAAGCAAAATAGTAATTGGATTCGCTTCGGCTTGCTGCTGGATGCAGCGTCGAAAGGAAATGGAGCGTTCCTCCTTTAGCGAACCGGCGGCGGCGCGGCGCACTATGGTCCAGAAGTCCGATTTAGGAAGACATTAGTTTGCATTAAAATCGCCCAATATCTTGAAAACGGCTCATCTGCCACCAGTGGTGGCTCGTGCAATCTGGCAACTGTGCACTTTTGCCATTTAAACGTATGCAAAAAGATCGATACTAGGTGAGGCGCTGCGCCTCACCAAGTAATCGATTATTTTACACAGTTTTAAATGGAGTCAATCCATTGTTGCCACATTGCACGAGCCGCCGCCGTCTGCCACCAAAACTGGTTATTACAAAAAAGATAGAACGTAAACCGTTTTAACTTTTTTGTAATAACCATTTTTGATGTCAGATGAGCCGTTGTCAAGATATTGGGCAATTTTAATGCAAACTGATGTCTTCCTAAATCGAACTTCTGGACCAAAGTGCGGCGCACCCAGGACAAAAATGAGCGATTTTGGCGGTAAAAAACGAGAAAATCAAAATTGGTTGTATTTTACGCATAAATTCTTCCAGGACTGAATTTTACTCGCACTTGAGCCACTTAAAACGCATTCATTTCAGCGCTCCGTTCGTGTATATGTCATGAAATTTTTTTAATTCACTAAAGGTTCCACCGGCTGAGATATGATTACACCGTTCAGTTCAGTTCCAGTGGCGTAACGTGCTATTTGGCAACGTTGTGCAGTTCGTCCATTTAAACCCATGAAAAAGATCGAACGATAGGGTGTTCGGTGAACATCTTCGCATTCGACCTTTTATATGGGTTTAAAGGGACACAATACAACGTTGCCAAGTTGCACGCGACGCCACTGTTCTGTTCATGACAGTAATGCCGAAAATACTCGCATCGGTACAATCTTTCCTCAAATTGGCGCAATCGCCGTTTTATTATAAAGGTATTCGCAAGTTTTTTTTTTAAGTCATCGACGTCTCCACCGGTTGAGAAAATGTTACAAATGCGAGTATTTTCGTACATTATAGTCATACTTGGAACCAGTGGCGGATCCAGAAAATTTTTCTGGGGGGCACGCCTGGGAAATTTTGAAATTTGAAGCGTTGGTGGAAGCAATTTCGTGCTATTTTCTATAGAAAAAAGGCAAAATTTGAGGCTTTTGGGGGGGGGCGTGCCCCCGTGCTCCCCCGGGGATCCGCCACTGCTTGGAACTGAACAATGTAATATTTTCTCAGCCGGTGGAATCAGCGGTGAATTAAAAATACAGTTAAATATACGTGGAGCGTCTTCTTTTATCCACCGGTATCACGGAAAAAAAAGATTAGTGAAAATAACCATACGGATACCTGATTTTGGCACCTGCTAGATGTTTTGGTAAACTTGACCAGAAGTATGGTACATTTACCGATGCTTTGAGTAAATTCGACATGCAATCAGGTAACATCACCTAGTACCTAGTCAAAACATAGTATACTTCTGGTTAACATTACCATAACATCTAGCAGGTGCCAAAATCAGGTATCCGTATGGTTATTTTCACCGTATTTTTTTCCGTGTAAGTCTCGGTTCTATTACATGACGTCATCAACCATGAACCACCGGTGCACTATGGTTTGAAAACCCGTATTTTTGGCATAAAATCGAAAAAATGAATTTCAGAAAACATCTTCACTGTGAATGTTATCGTAATCTACACTATCTGAGGTACTTAGAACGGCTAGTATCATCTTATCTGATTGCTCTACCGGTCAGCTATCTCATCGCAAACATACGCACCTCGAAGGTTAGTAAACAAACCGTGAACTTGGAGGATGTGTCATTTACGTTTAAAGTGTTACTGTGGCGGCATGGAAAACACGCAATAATAACAAACAAGCATGGATCTGGAAGCCAAAAGGAAGTTCTTTTCACCTATTTTAGCGTCATTAAACTATTATTATTTCTTATCCTTGGTTTTGAGCTTCAAATGTGCTACCTCTGAGGGGGGGAAAAAAACACTTGACTAAAACTTTAAGTAACGTTTTAAAAAAATTGAAGATACATGAAGAGCTCTGTATAGTCTCAAAATGTTCCTCATACTCTCCTCTATTCAGATCATTAAAGACCTACTGCAGACTGGTGCAGACTTATAAGATATTTTCACTTTAATATCAGCAAATCGATTTTTTTTTGATAAATCAGTTCAAATGTGGCGCCGAAGTGACAGTATATAGAGAATGAGGCAAATTAAAAATGAGAGATATTGACGTGAACTTTGCGCCAAAAGATGCGTATTTTAAAGATCTTTCGATTGATGTGCTATAATGTTTAGTTTAAAAAATATTTGAGTCTTATTTTGCCATTTTATTTTTTATTTTTGAAGTTTTGGAACTTTGTTTTTTGAGTTTGAAAAATATGTGCAATGAAGGAATCTGAAGAAAAAACTTTTGTGAAAAAAGCTGATGCAAACCGCGATGCCGAGAATCGTTTCGTTCAAGAGTTATGACCGCACAAAGGTTCAAATCTAGGCCAGAAATAGGGTTTTTCCGACTTTCGATTCTACAAAAAATTTTGTTGCTCCGCCAATAATTGATGAAATTCATTGAAACTCGGCGGATGGGGGTTTTTTGGGTCGCTGGATTCATTTTTTATATTAGTTTTTCAAAATTCTCAAATCCAAGATGGCCGCCGGTAAGTATGACTTTGGAGAGTCACGTCTCGTGAAATTTGGCAACAACGCATTTTTCCATCCAAACCAATGTGAAATAATCGATTTATGGTGAAGAAATTTTCTGTTGCTTCACCAAGAATCGAATTGTGAATAAAATAAATGGCAAAAAACATAGTTACCAAATTTCACGAGCCACCTCTGGCTGCCGCCATCTTGGATTTGAATTTTTTGCAAAAAATTCTTTCAAATTCGTGTTCAGCGACCCAAAAAACATAAGTACCCCAAGTTTCAAGATGATCTGGTCATTCCCTGATTTAAGGCCACAAAGGGTTCCCAGACCATAGTGCGGTGGATAAAAGAACGGGCTGGTTGAAAGTTGGTTGAAATAATGGCAAATAATGGAACAACCGGTGGATAAAAGAAGACGCTCGTGGAACAGATGCTCAGATTCGTCTAGCTAAAAATGCACGTAAAAAGTCTGAACTCATTCCAACTATAAAATATTAACTATTGAAGAGGATTTTAACGTGCTGATTTTCGACCGCCTAATTGTACATTTCTGTCCACTGGTAGATGCACAATAAAAATATATTAAAGGATTTAAGGAGAATCGATGTTTGTTCTAGGGATCGATCAATTTATCGGACCAAACTGAACGCTTTGAGATTTTCTGAGCCGAAGCGACTTCAAAAGCTGATAATTGTCTATGCTCCATCCACCCTGCGTGTATAATACAAGTTTCTTATCTGAACGTCCTCAGTGGGGTATCCAGGAATTTTTCGAGGGGGGATCCGAAAATTATCAAGGGAGGGATTCAAAGATATCAATTTGGTAATATTCCTCTGAAAACGCAAAAAATGACCATTGAATGATCGGGCCTTGTGGTGATCATGAATAGCAACACGGTCCGATCAATGCATTAGGTTTTTGTTGATTTAATTTTTGTTTGTTTGTTTGTTTGAGTGTGCTCTGATGGGGTAGCTCTATAATCGAGATTCCTCTCAAACTTTT
>VMOF01000001.1:18618126-18665626 GCA_011764245.1 Trialeurodes vaporariorum | reverse complement strand
TTGCTAAAAGGACCTAATTGTTGTTGATTCATTGATATAGTTGATTACTTTCTGCAATTATGCATAGATCCATTCAGTTCACACTCAATAGTGACGTGAAATGGATAGCCTAGAGCTGAAAGGACCTAACTGTTGTTGATGTCATTGATGCAGCTGATTCCATTCTGCCTTAAAACGCCAGATTAAAATTGCTTCATCTTTGTTTAGAGAGTAGCCGGATACTAAAATGACATTTTCCTTTAAAATCCAAGCCCCCCTCTCTCCAAAGATACCCTCTATTCTCGAGCGATTGATTAAAATCGATCGATAGACGTTTAATGAATGCTGTTATAGAGGATCAATGTCGAGTTTCTCTGCAACTGTTTGAAAACCATAATTTGACTGTTTTATCTTTTCGATTCGGAGGTTATTTTTTGTTTGTCCTTTTTGCGTGTGTTTGCCAATGATCCAATTCATACGATATTTTTGCGATCACGCATCTACAACAGTGTTGCCATTTATGGCAGGAATTATCCGAATTTTATACATTGAGTTAAATGAGAAATCCAAATAATTTCTGCCATAAATGGCAACACTGATCTACAACCTTAAAACTACTAAAGAAAGCCACGTTCCACTGCTAAAACTGCCGAAATCAATAAGATATTACTGATTAAGCGATGCATTCGGAGCTTGAAATCAGCCAAATGTTATTGTTATGTTGTTGCTGTGGAATATGTGGGATTTCAGGTGATTCTAACCTCTAAATGCAATCACAGACTAAGGATTAAAATGGGAACTAGACCAACAATAAATAAAAACTTCCGAGACGTTTCGGTGCACTCACAGCACCATTATCAATCGGAAAGTCATAAAAATAAAAACAAAATACCCAGAACGAGGAGCACACTCCACTCAAGTTGGAAGAGGGACTGATTAACAAAATACCGCAACATCGGTTACATAAACAAAACAGACCAACAAAATCTAGTCCTGATGGTCCAGACCAACCTGGTCAACCAATGGTCAACCTGGTCAAGTTCCCATATTTTAATCCTGAGTCTGTGATGTTTCTTTTTTTTGCCCATTTAGTTTGTAATTGTTCTAAATGCAATGTTTAATCTGTAATATCTTACTGATTTCGACAGCTCTAGTCAAGGAACCAGGCATGGGCGCCCGCAGAAAAATTTCCAAGGGGGGGGGGGAATTGTTGAACCTCAAAGGAAGGCAAGGTCTAGGAGACAACCCCCGGGGAAAGTGGAATACTTTTTTTTTTTCTTTTCATCCAAATGGTGTACAATTATGAAGCCATGGTAGGTGTATCAAATAATAGCAATAATTTTAACGTGCGTTTGATATAATGGGTAAAGGGACAGCAGACGAAAATTATATCAAGAAAAAGGTTTAATTCTACTATTCCTTGCAAAAAATGAGTTAAAATTACAAAATAAACAAATAATGAAGTTTACTCCTTTGATTACTCCTTTGGTTACTCCTTTGATTTGCATTTTCTTTTTTCCTTCCATTTTTTACGAAATGTTGCCTTTTTTGAATTTCAGGGGGGGGGGGGTGCCCCTTCTTGCCCCCGCTGCGGGCGCCCATGGAACCAGGCATAAGTAATCATTAACACGGACGTAGAATTCATAATTGCAAAAAAGTAGCATTAATTTCTTGATTTAACTGTCTAAATTAATTTCCGTTAAAAATCTGCTTATGGGAAAATTACATTACGCCAGAGTTTGTTGTTGTAGGCCTTCAGACGGCAATCGATACGATATACCGCTGTAATAAATCAGTCTTTATCGCTTTACTGAAGGAGTCTACCAGATAGAGATTCCTTGCGGGAGATTTGAAAATTTAATGGACCAATCCGCGATTGCAGGTTCAATAAGCGGACTCTTTCAACGGACCAATCAGGTACTGTCAGTTAAACTCATCATCATAACCGCCATCTGCGGAGCGATGACAATCTCTTTTGACAAATCGGAATCTGTTTCCGAGGCCCCGATAAAATATCCATCCGAGTTCAAATCGGAGTAATTATGCGTCTCGGGCGATGAGATTCGGGACTTCGCGATTATACCACTTTATTAACCACGTCTGCCTGCACCCCAGATACATTCAAACACGGCTCGTACTCGACTAACTGTGTGATACACGGTAGCCAGATTTTGCACCAAAGTGAATTTAATTTTAATTTAATTTTTTTAATTAATATTAATTTCTTCGATCCATTCCATAAGATAGTAAAGCGTCGCGTGCCATCTGGCATTACATATATCGAATTTTTTTGTGCACCGTACAGTCTCAGAGGAGACAGTCAAAGCAGAGAAAGTCAGTTAGGAGGCTCCTTTATTCGAGCTTTTACATGAGTTTAAATGGCTAGAATATGTATCAACTGAAGTCGGCTCTGATTGCTTCGACAAAAAAGCGACTGCACCGCCATTTTTCTTACTGCGCAATATTCAAAATGAGATTTACACGGCAGTGGAAGTGGCGGTAAACCTAACCTATAACCTCCATCACATGATTTCGATCAGTAATCTCTAATTCGAATCATGAACCTCAACTGAGAGACGAAAAGACACACTTGCTAAATTTAAAATTATACATACATCATCACCTTTAACAGCTCCAATGACTTTAGAAAAAGCAAAAAGTCGCTTTTCAGAGGTGGTCACGCCCTCTGAGCCGAGTGAGGTCCATATTTGTCCTTCATCTACCTAGGGCTATTTGAAGGTTCCATAGGGCAGTTGCAAGGGTCTGAATTTTCGTTTTTTTGTTTTTGTTTTTTGTTTTTTGTTGTTTGTTGTTTTTTTAAAGAAAATGATTTCTATACTACTTGATGACCTATAAGAGCAATGGTGCCTTTGGGTTTTTCCCAAGTGTCCCGGTTTTGGAGATTAACAGGTGTAAAGTTGTAAAAAATCGAGTGCGTAGAGACGTCACTAAGCGGAATTTCCATTTAAAACAGTGTATTTCGGGCCAAAATCTCATCTCCGGAAAAATGGGACTTAATTAGAAACCAAAGGCATCTTTGTTCTCACTCGGTTTCAGTCTGTGTATTTGACCTAAACGCAGATTACTTACAGGTTTTTTGTCTAAAAACAGTTCTCCTATACACAATTTGATCTAATCTATATTTTATCTGTTTCTTTGCCTAAAATTTCAGTTGGCATGTACGCTTCCTTCTCATGAAATTATTGCAATGGAGAGGAAAGAGTGTAAACTGTGAATAATTTTCATACCTAACCTATTATGAAATGAAAATTTTTCTGACGAAATCTCATTCTTGTCAAAATTATTCATTGCTCTGTTATTATCAAAATTATTGTGTGCCCTGGTTTTGTTCACTTTTTAACGATGGCGGAATTTGTCAAATCTACAAAAGGTAACAAAATCATGTCAAGATTTGTGACGAGGGACAGACTTCATTATTGTTTAAGGACAGTAGGATACAATTACACTCTCTACTGTGAAAAGGTAACTTCAGCTCTGCTTCCCTGTTGAAAATGGCTTTTTGAGGCTTTTTGCATGAAAGATTTTAGGTAAATAGGTGTTTGAGGTAAAATTCGTTTCCGGTGAAAATCGTTAGGGCAACTTTCTTTAGGTAAAAAACTTGTAGGTTATTCGTAGATCAAAAGTTTTAGGGCCAACCGTCCGGGGACCTCGTTTGATGGTTATCGTTTGACACTTGGCATCACTGTTGAGCCGATTCAAATCCCAAAACGCTACGACACGACACAGAGAGCCACAAGCCCGAGAATTCCGCGAATCACGGTTTAGTTAATATCACAGCGCGTTTGGGTTCAAGTATATAATATTCATCTTAATGACGGGGGGACAGAACACGAGTCTAGAGGGCCCAGTTTTCGGTTCTAATCGCAGTCGGTCGCAGCATTCACCTTACAGCCTACTTACATTTGGTTATACGAGAGCTTGGAGAGGTGGAAACGGAGACCTCGGAGGCTTCGGAGCGCATAGCATAACTCGGATGCTCTCCAAAGGAATTTCGTGAACGAAAAATAATTAGGGCCAAAACAAATAAATTAATGCACGGTGGATAGACTTGGAGGCTCGGAGGCTTGGACCTGATCCGGAGTCAGGTCCCGCAATAGTGAGCCCCCGAGATCGTATAGAGTTGTCTAATTTCAACTCCGAAAAACAAAGGATTTTGACCAAACCATAATAGACCTGTTCAGTGGTGACATTACGATCAAAATCGGGCAGTTGCAAGGATCTGAAATTTTGAGTTTTTTTTATCAAGAAAATGAAAGTATTTGATGAGCTAAGAACAAAGATGTTTTTGGTTTCTAATTAAGTAAGTCCCATTGTTCTGGAGATAAGATTTGGCCCACACAGAAAAAACGGAAAAAACACTTTGGTTGCGCTGACAAAACCTTTGGTAGAAAAATGACCCAGCAAAAGACTTTGGTTGGGCCAACCAAATTTCTTATTCACCCAGCAAAATCACTTTAGTTAAGCGTAAGGAACCTTTGGTTGGCTCAACTAAAGTCTTTTGCTGCGTCATTTTTCTATCAAAGGTTTTGTCAGCGCTACCAAAGTGTTTTTTTCTGTTTTTTTCTGTGCAAAATACAGTGTTTTATATGGGAATTTCGCGTAGTGCGACGTCACTGCGCACACGATTTTTACAACTTTACACGTGTGTATCTCGAAAACTGGGAAAATAGTGAAAAAACCAAAATCACCATTGTTCTGAGAGGGACTCTAGGTAGAACCGGTGCGTGTAATGGCTGCGGATTATGTTAAACCCAACGGAATCACCTTAAATTCTTAGACTCCTCAATTTTGATATGATTGGTCCAACCGGAGGCTGCATTTAAAACTGGACAATGCTTTTAGAACCCGAATGAATTCATTTGCTCGTCGATATATTTCGTGCTGAACTGCTGACCGTACCGTGGACGAGTAGAGTTAGATGGTATACATTGAATGTCGATTTTCAAAACGGAGGACATGGACATTGGACGATTGGACATTGCTCGGGGTTCACTCCTCCATTGTATATCCGGCAACGAGAAAACCGTGACGATACGGGTTAGCTCTCCGATCGAATCGGCGTTGCCAGAATTTAGGGCAAAATATCGGTGGCTTTTACTAGAGTCCCTATATACTACGAGAGTTGAGCCATGTCGGAATCCATTTCTGAGGTGCTCTCAGATTTAGGTTGTCAAGAAAGCTCCACGAGACAAATACGAATGGGGGAGGGTTTGACGAATAGGGTTTGACGTAGGGCAATGTGGTACTTATATAAAAGTCCATGGGCGCCCGCAGAAAAGTTTCCAAGGGGGGGGGGGCAAAATTGTTGAACCTCAATTGAAGGTCTAGGAGGCCTCCCCCCGGGGGGATTTTTTTCCCCCTCATTCAAATGGTGTACAATTATTAAGCCATGTTAGGTGTATCAAATAATAGTAATAATTTTGACGTGTTTGATATAATGGATAAAGGGAGAGCAGACGAAAATTATACCAAGGAGAATGTTTAATCCTACTATTTCTTGCAAACAATGAGTTAAATTACAAAATAAGCAAATAATGGAGTTTGTTAACTATTACTCCTTTGATTTGCATTTTCTTTTTTCCTTTCATTTTATACCGTGAAATGTTGACTTATTTTAATTTCAGGGGGAAGGGGGGCAAGTGCCTCCCCCTTCGGGCGCCCATGACATAGTGCAACTCTTATAGTATATAGGGACTCAAGCTTTTACATGGATTCTTATAGGAAATCTACTGTTATTTTCCTAAAATATGGCAACGTTGATTATCGAGTGATGGGCGCATCGCATCCTACCACAGAAGTGCGCGAGAACGGAGAACCGCGGGTCGGGGTCCGGTGTTTGGTGTTGTTTCGGTAATGTATCTTGTGCATCATCGTCATCGATGGGAAGCCTCCGATGCGATGCTGCTGCTGCTGTTTCAATATACGATGAGTGACAGGTATTAAAACGCGAGACACTCCGAAACTGCCCTACATCACAGCTTCGTCATAGTGACCACTCTCGTCACATTCGACACACACAGGATCAAAACACACTGTTTTCTGGGACCTAAAATTTTCGTGGCTTGATGATTCTCGAAAAACGTTGCGTTGCGTTGGATGGTGGGCACCAACGAGCAGTAACGATAGAGGGGGCCATACATGTTATAAGTCCTATCTCAAAGTGTGACAGCATGGGCGATCTGAATTTGGTTCGTTTGCCTCCAAAGAGTAAACAAGAGTCGCAATTGAATGGAAGGCCTGCGTGGTCAACGTAGATAAGGGATCTGAACGCGGGCTGGCCTTTGATTGGCTGCAACACGTGGAGCTAAAATGTCTTGGGGTATAGGGATAAACACGGGGTTTTCGTTCCGGGACGTTTATCTCGAAACCTGTGCAAAATCGCCTCTAAACAAGTAAAACGAGTCGATTTAGCAGAATTTTCCGAACAAATTGATAGGTCATAAGTGCCATTTTATTGCAAATTTGAAAAGACTGTTGAAAAGTACTCACAATAGTGTGTTTATATGCTTAGCGTGTGTTTGAGTAACTCACTATTGGAAAATAGGAAATTCACTATAGGTTATGGTATTGGTGATCCAACACTTCTGACACGAGCTCTGTAGCTTTATCCCAAAAATTGAATGTTTAGGGGTTACTGAGCGACAGTGTTAGTGTGTGAGTGCACAGTACGGTACGGTATAGTGTGATAGTCATTGCGCTGTTGCTTTCATGTCGATCAACCGTCTTGACGGAGGAGGGGGAAATTGAAAAGGGTTGTGGGGGAGAGGAGAGGAGAGGAGAGGAGAGGAGAGAAGAGGGGAGGAGAGGGGAGGAGAGGGGAATATACGGCGCGCGACGCGTCGTCTTCCAAATCCGTGATGTGTCGCGACACATTGCGGTGAAACAGCGGAGTGAGTCCGAACTTGCCAAATTTTCCAATTTTTCAAGAACCTGTCTACGAATCACGAGGGAATTTAATCCGAGGGAAAAAATGAAAGTCACTGGGTGCAAGGTCCGTTAAGTAGAGGGGGGGGGGGATCCCCATTTAAATTTTTGCAACAGTGATTGAGTGGTGGTGGTGTAATCAAAAACAGCACCTAAAAACGGTCAACATTTGGATCCGAATCCAGGATATAAAGAGTTATTTTCTGATGGAACAAGGAAACTGGTGCCAGGGTATCAAAAATGTCTAAACAAAGCAAGAGACTCTCAGAGTCTCAGGGGCGTCATTTCGCGTTCGGCTTGGGGGGGGGCAAAAATAAGATGACCTTTTTTTTTTTTTTTTTTTTTTTTTCTAATCAATATTATTTTAGACACTCTACAGCCCTGCATATCCTATATTTACGGCCCTAAACTCCAACAAAACTCGTTAATGACCACCAAATTTAAGTTCGAAACTTTTTTCTTCTCCTAAAAAAAAAAAAAAAAAGTCATCACTTTATCACTTTTGGCCGACCTGTGGGGGGGGGGGGCAGTTGCCCCCTTGCCCCCCGAAAGTGACGCTACTGGAGACTCTGTCGAAAAATAAGGTTAGACGCCATTATATCATTATTTTTATCTCCTGTTTGTTTTCTTAAACAATATTCTTTTCCCATGTCTGAATATTGATTGCTTCTACTGCGTAAAATTTTTGGCCCGCGGTGACGGTAGATGGTCGCGGTAAAATCGCCGCAATTTTTTTTAAATTTTCAAGTTATTGAAAACCCAAAATTCTAAAATTTGAGACCGATCAATTTAAAAGTGCTTTGAAATGAAGATGGAATGTGTTTTTAAAGTGGCTATCCTAACACAGGGATCGATACTGCTACTTCTTTTGGAAGGATTTTCAATTGAAATAGGAATAACCGTAAGAAATCTGTAAACGTTGGAATGAACGTGACAGATTGCGCTGTTACGTATAGTAACTGTTAAACTGAAATGATAATGGTACACGAGAGATGAGGAGCGTACAGCCGCGTACGTCGTATAAGTACGCTCACTCTCGCATCAGAGTCCTTTAACGTTTCAATTTCCTCGCCTGTCGCTTCATTTTCCAACAGTCGAGGTGCGTTGGGGTTTGCGAATAAAGTGCCTTCAATGTTTGAGTTATGCAAATCCACAACTGCCAAGTACGATAAGTTACATACTTTTTATTTTTCACACGAACGAGCGTTTCTGACTCGTCGCCGCGTTCCTGACGGTCGTGTATCACAGTCTTGTTGAAAACCTGTCTCATCAAAACGATGCATTTAGATACATTTAGTACACAGCCACGGATTTCCCCACATTTTTACATAAATTGTTTAAACCCTTTTTACTTTCTCACTCTAAAGAAGTTAGAAATAGAGAAAGTATTGTGACGGCACGGATGTCTGCCTGTCTGTATCCTAGCATAGCTTTTGAATCAAAGATCCAAACTTCCAAATTTTGCAGAGAAATTGCTTTAAATATTCCTGTGAGGGGCTTTTTTTGTTTTTTTTTTTTTTTTTCGAAAGTTTAAATCGTAAGTAAGTTATGGTCGATAAACATTTTAAAATGGGTTAACAAAGAGAAAATCGAAATATTTCAAATATATCTGTTTGAATTGTACCTATAATTAAAATTTGCTAAAACATTCTCCAACCAGCTTACTGACAAATTAACCCCTTAAGGGGGGAATGGGGGTCCTGTTCATAGTTCATGACTGTAATGCACGAAAATACTCTGATTCATTTTTCAATCGGTGCAATCGCTGTTGAATTATTAAAATATCGGCAAGTTTTTTCAAAGTCATTGACGACTACACCGGTTGAGAAAAGATTACGCAGTTCTAATCTGTGCATGACTGTAATGTACGAAAATACTCACATCTGTGATCTTTTTTCAATCGGTGCAATCGCCGTTGAATTATTAAAATAACCGCAAGTTTTATCAAAGTCATCGACGACTCCACCAGTTGAGAAAAGATTACAGATGCGAGTATTTTCATTCTTTACAGTCATACACTGAACTGAACTTTGTAATATTTTCTCAACCGTTTGAATCATCGGTGAATAGAAAAATTTCATTAATTGTACGCCAAACGGCAGCTCTGATTTTCTCCTCTGCAGTAAGTAAGTGTGACACAGCGGCGGCTAGTGCAATTTGGCAACCATGTTTTTTGCCATTTAAACCTTTGCAAAAGTATCGAAATCTTTTGGGACGCAAAATGTCTCCTACTGAAGATCGATTGTTTAACATAGGTTTAAATAGAGAGAATACGTTGTTGCCACATTTCACGATCCACCGGCGCCGCTGGTGTGACTCTGCATAATTGATGGGCTAACCTGACGCAACGGTGCTACACCGTGCCCAAGTCAGTGCATTGGCAGCTGGCATCGTTGATTGTGAGTGGTTCTAACTTCTAAGTGGCCGGCGAAAATTTTCATGTTTGTCATCAACTTCATGTGTCTCTTCGCGCTCCGCCACGCCACGCCGCGCCACCGAGCAGGGCCGCGCGCTAAACAAGACGCGAAAGAGTCGCGTTCATTCATTTCAGTGCAACACACATACACTCGCGCTTACTGCCGTTAACGTTGGCTGGCCGTGAACGCGAAACCGCTCGCTAACGGTTTGTCAAACCAATTGAAGAGTTGGTCTCCAGCCAAAAATCATCGATCGATTCACTCCTTTCCTTGCTCTGGATCTTCTACGCCACCCCCCCACCCCCTCCTCCTTACGCTTTTGCTGTATTCTTTGCGAAAACCTAAAGCGTAAACTTATTAGCGGCAGATCTGCCGTTCTATGTACTTTTAACGACATTTTTCAATGAGGCTCTTGCAAACTTCTGCTACACTGGATTGGATCTTATGGTAGTCATAATTGATGAGTTATATTTTTAAACTAATGCAATCCATTTGTCCTTGTGAAATGACTTAATATACTTTTTTCGTACATCGTTCAGAGATTCACTTGCTTTTCATTTTTTATTCAAAATGAATACGGAATATCAAATTGATCAAAAGTTACTTACTTTTATTATACCTATACCGCTCTTTATGATGGGGCTCTTGCAAACTTTTGCTACAGGGGATTGAAGATTTGATTCTTGCATAACAACCTGTAAAAATGACTGTATGGAGTACAGTGAAAAATCACAAAATTCACTCTCAGAATCGGGCTTAATGGCGGAGAGACGCAAGGTATCGTAGGAGATTCCTATATCTAAATTGAGACACATCACTGTTTTTTCGTAAAGAGAGTGACATAATAGACATGTATTGTATATCCCATGATACCTGCGTTGAACCGCCACTACAAACTTGCCGTTATAGCAGTTATGTGATTTTATTACTGAATTTTATAGACTTTCTTAGAATTTTCGTGATTTATGCTGGTTGTTTACATCAGAATGGACTATTCATTTGCCCACCGCAAAAGTTTGCAAGAGCCTCATGCCCCGATGATTTCACCGGCTGAAAAAAGATTACACAGTTCGCAGTTCAGTTCTTTACTCTGTGTTGTACTCTTTGCAAGAACCTGAAGCGTATTCTTACTAGTGGTAGAGCTGTCGTTTGGTCCATGGATGTTTAATGACATTTTTCACTTCCTCGATGATTTCACCGGTTGTACGAGGAGTGTTCCAAAAGTAAGTATCGTTTTTTTTTTTTTTTTTTTTTTTTACAAAAATACTATTAACGTTAGAGCTAATCGGTAAATAGTGTCCGACGCGTCAAATCCTCGACTTTTCAGCCCTTTTTTTAGATTTCAAAAATCTTCAGAACTAACAAAATGGCGGCGGATTTTTTGCGACCACCTACCGTCACCGGGTGCCCAAAAATTTACTCAATCGGAGCGATCGTTATTCAGACATAAAAATGCTTTATTTTCCGACCAAGGAATCCTCGGCGAGGATCATGCTTTTTTCAGACATTTTTGATGCATGAAGCCAGGATGAAGAGTTATTTTCTGGTGGAATAAGAGGAAACTAATGTCAATGCATCAAAAATGTCTGAAAAAAGCAATTTATCATTTAATTTAGACTAATTAAAAAAAACGCATTCATTTTTTTTTTTTTTTTTTTTTGTTTTTTTTTTTTTTTTAGTTATATCCACCCAAGTGATTTTACACCAGAAATATGGAACTCCTTTATACATAGCTGTTGTAAAAGTTTTTAACAGACTTATTACCTTCACTTGTTTAAAGCAGAACTTTTCAATAGACCCATCGCCCCTGAAAAGTTAATTGAGGGCTTTCACTATCGCTGGAACGCAATAAAAAATGCGCTCACAGCGAAAGAGATGATACGGTCGACTACATGGCGAATCTGTCGGAACAAGAATCTGCATTACAATTCCTATATACTCGTGAGTCGGGAGCGTGAAAAATGAGCAATGAAATGAACATTTATTAACGTAAATGTGCCGACAAATATCATATAGCGCGAGTAATACTGCAATGCATAGAAGTCATGCGATGTTTCAAGCTTTTACAGCGGCGAGGTGTCAAAAGTCACCGAAGCGTCGAGAGTTGGATTAATAGTTACTGTCTCTGCTATGAAAACAGTGGTGCCATAGCCATACCCTGGAATGTGTCTTTCTCTCGCTTTCAGCCGATTTAAACGCATGTGTTAGAAAAGGACAGAGACAGGGGATGTGGTCACGTGACAGCCCCTGTATCCATCCTTTTCTAACACATGCATTCAAATGGGGGGAACGAAAGAGGAATACAATATCCTGGGTTCGATTATGAGTGTTGCTGAATGGGGCTCTTGCAAATTTTTGCTACAGGGGATTGAGGAGTTGATTCTTGTACAAAAACCTTTAAAAATGACGATGAGTGCATTAAAACATCACGAAATGGGGCTTGTTTTCTCCTTTTATTGAATACTCAGAGAAAGGGTTAAATCAGCATAAAATATTTAATTATTAAAAAGGGTAAAGCTTACATCAGATCTGTGTAGGAAGAATAAGGTTCTGAAAGGATTTCTTATATTTTTATGAAAACAGCTGTTCCTTATCTTTGATCTCAGATCAACAGAGTTGCTATGAGCAAAAGTTTTTGGCAGAAATGAATTCCTAGAGGCATTTTAATGCGATTTTGATAACAATATCCCGTAAAAGTTGAAACAAGTCCCTGTAATTCGTATAAATTTCGAAACTATAAAAAGAGATGGGTATACATGGGGGTCACGGGCGAGTGAGTGAGATAAATTGAAACGCTACACGAGTTTAGTCACAACCGATTGTGGCCGGAGAGTGCAATGTTGTGATTGTTGGCTAACCGTTCACTTCGCACTAAAACCGTCTATGCTTGCCACCAAATCGATCATGTTTGACTTTGCGTCACTCGGAAAGGCTTAGATCTGTAAGTACTTCTGAAGACAACCAGACTTTCAGGACTTCTTAGACGTCCTGTGTTTATTTCGTTGTATAAAGACCGCAGGTAACCTCTCAAAAAAACGAGCAAAACTCGATCCTTTTTAAGATCGTTTTGTCGTGTCGAAAACAGGCACATTGCGTGGGCCACAAGCAGGACATAGAGAGAACGATGAACGAGGGTGGGAGGTACTTCACTAGCGGATCCAGGACTTTATCCGTCTCTCTTTTTTTTCCATTGGAACGCGTGTGTTAGAAAAGGACAGATCTGAGGCAGTCACGTGATTTTCTCCCCCTCTTCTATCATTTTCTAACACATGCGTTTTTATGGGTAGAGAGAGAGAAGTATCTACAGTTTCTTGGATCCGCTGGTGAGACGTTTGACGCTTGTTAATTCTCTGGTTCTTTTAGAGTCTCCGGAAAATACGTCTCTGCGCTGCTGTTGAAAGTTCTGGGACAAAGCAACGCACGGTCCTTGCTAAAGATGCTTCAGGAAAAAAAGTATCACTCCTTATCGTCCAGCCTGGAGTCCTTAGGCACTATGCGAGAGAAATCGAAATCATTTTCTGATTGGCTCTCAGATTTAGGATCTCAACGCAGTGCGCAGAAGCGCCATTTCAGATTTTCCTTGGGAAGGCGGGGGAGGGGAGGCCCCTCCAAAAAATCGGAAATACATTTTAAAGTCAGGATTGTTGAGCACGAGGAGACCCTCTGTTTTATTCGCCTTTGTACCGAAGTACTCCTCAATTTAGACCCATAATCATGCCTCATTTTGACCTACAGCAGGAGAGGTGGTCTATCAACTAATTTATCAGCATTTATGGTGTTGCACAGTATTTGAGGAAAATAGTTTGTGCTATACCCATTACACATTCCATTGTAATTTAAGCTCTTTTTACATTTATTTTTTTATTTTTGTTCATCGTTCGCAAAACGTCGATATATTTGGGAAAATATAAGAATACATGTATAATATAATGTATAATTTGAGTAAAATAGTTGGTGCTATACATATGACTAGCCAAAATTAAGTTGAAGGCATTCCATTGTAATTTAAGCTCTTGTTATTTTTACTTTTATCATTTTTTAGTTTCTTCATTTGTTCGCAAAACGTCTACATATTTGGTCCGGAAACTGTAGAACTTTGAATAACATTGACCTCGTGACTGCGAATACAGAAGGTCTCAAAAGAAATGCCTATACTGTAACTAATCAAAGAAATCTGCCCTGAAAAAATTAAATAATAATTATAAATTTTTAAAAATTACTGCACATTTCTGCATTTGCAGTATACGACTCACCCGCATTAATACCGCCAAGCCACTCAATTTCAAAAAATAAAGGATAGCTTAGGGCTTAAAAAAATCTTCGCAATATCCTTTGTTTTTTTCTTCTTTTTCTACTTCTTCTTCTTGTTCCTCCTCTCTCCCCTACTTTACCACAAATTGAAACATGATTGCTTCCATGAATAATTTTTCTCTCTTTCTTTCTATTCATCCCAGCCCCGCTGCCTCCCTTCACCTTTCCCCCCTTACCCCCTTTTTGCCCCCTTTTTCTAACCTTTTCCCGCCGACCTCATGCACCAAGCATCTCGCTTTCCATCCCTCTTGCGTTAATTAACGGAGTTTTCAAACGCGACCGGCATTTTGTTTATTCCATTTTTATTCTTAATGCGAGTCTAGAATACAAATGAATTTTATTATCCTTCTTCTATATTTTTTTTCACCTCTCTATCCTTCATCCCTCCGTCATCCACCGGCATTGAAAGGGGTTTTCTCTCCCCCCCCCCCAGTTTCCCACCCTGCAATGTTGCCAGATTTTTTATTTTTTTTCAGAAATCTTGTGCAACACACTACACGTTCCAAATTAGTTTTGTGGAGTAATGCCCTTAAAATTTCCCCAACAACAAAGCTATTAATCTGCTTTTTATGGATTTTTTTTTTATTTTTTGCGGATCTGATGATTTGAGGGTCACCATGACTGCGATTAAAAGTCAGCCCCCTTCCTCCAGGAAAAACCACTCTGACTCAAAACGGGATTATTTCCGGGGGGAAATTAGAAGATTTCATTTTCCGAGAAGAATTTTAATTTTATTATTTTTTTACGCACCTTCTGATTCTAAAGATAAATGTTTTTCTAAAAAATACCTGAACTTGAATTTTGAATTTTTAAACTTTGAACTTTTAATTTTGAACTTTCAACTTTGAACTTTACGATATTTTCGATTGATGCGCACTATTTCAGGACTCCATTCTTTGAAAAAACCTTCGAGGGTTTAAAATATTTTAATCAATTTCCTCGGGGTCGAACTACAAGTAGAAAGTTTGATCAGAATTTGCTAAGTTTTACTGGTTCTCGCTATTTGAAAATAAAATAAAAAAAAATAAAATGGCCACGCTGAGAAAAGTGATTCATCATAGAGAACGCTGCTAATAATCCCCCCCCCCCAATTTAGAATTGCTCCTTTGACCGCCGTTTTGGATTTCTCTAAAAACGTTTTTTGTGAGTTCAAGAGAGCATTATGAGACTTGTTGATGCTTTCCACTGGCGCAACCAGGATCTCTTCCATCTCTCTCATTTTCCATTTGAATGTATAAGTAGGAAAAGGACAGAAAGAGGGGGTTTTATCCCGTTGTCCATCCTTGTCTAACACACGTTTTTTAATGGAGAAAAGAGAGAGATGAAGAAACTCTCGGTACGCTACTGATGCTTTCAGTGTAATTTTTACGTGATTTAACATTGAATTGACCATCCATAATACGACAGCAAATGTTTGCAACAGACCCATTCCAATGTTAAGGAAAAAAAAAGGAAGACGAAAATATCACCGAGAAAAAATTCCTGTTAAAATAATACCCTCTTCTATCTAATTCCGGTTATTTAGGTGGTACTCAATGACCTCGTAACTCCGCTATAGAATACGTGTATTCTCAGACCAAGATCTATCATCTCAAAAAAGTCGTTTAAGCTTTTCCATATTGGTGCTGTGAATTCCATTCGAAAAACCTCTCATGCTGGAAAAGTATCTTGAAAATCAAACAAACCGCGGTTCGCTTAGAACCAAAGCTGGCAATCGATGTATCGATTTATTAAAACCATGACAAAAAGCACAAAAGTTCACAAATCATACTTATTGAAAATCAGGTCACTGTATCGGTGCATCGTCCATGGAGATAAACTCTGAACTCGCGGCGGGCTTAAAGCTACTCCGGATTTTCGACCTCATTTCAGCGCGCTTTAAGCTAACCGGTCGAAGGTGTGGTGGGGGAGGGGGCTGGGTTGTGTGAAAAAAAAAAAAAAAAAAAAAAATAGAGGCAAAAATGAAGCGATTGACATCAAATCAAGCGAAGAAAATTTCAGGAGCAGATTATTAGGTGTACTCGTATCTATATTATAGTCAAGATCGACCGAGTATGTAATTTATCAGAACTTAATTTCCGCGCTAAACGGCAGTCAGTTCGTGCCTTGATGGGAGATGCTGCCTCTTTAGAGGGTGGTTTTGGTGGGAAGGGGAAGGGGAAGAGGGTGGAGGGGAATTATGAAGGTGGTGGTTATGGGGTTGGCAGATAAGTTGGCACGATATTGAGTAGAGGTAGGGGGAGGGGGGGGAGAGGGGAGGAGGGGGGAGGGAGGAGTGAGGAGGGGGAGGAGGGGGAGGAGGGGGAGGAAATGAGTGATGCAAGTCGAAACGTCCGCTCCTGCGATTTTTCCTTGCTCATCTACCTCCCCCGCCCCTGCCCCCACCCCACCCCTTTTCATTTTTATTTTAAACACTGAAAGTTTAGGTAAAATTCAGAGGATGGGCCAGATTATTAAATTATTTTTTTATTGTTTATATTTTGCATAAGAGTAAGTAATTATTTATTTCTAAATGGAAAAAAAATATGACTTGCTTAAAAAATGTACTGTGTCATGGAGGCAGAGTTGGGGCATACTTTTGCCTTATCTGCCCGCAAACCTCCACGACCCAATTTTTCATATTAATTTTTCAAAATTAAGGAATGATGTTTAAGTTTTTCTCATAACCACAATTGAAGTAAAAATTAATAAGCATAGGAAAATAAATACATACTCAAAAAACTTAATGATTTAAAAAAAAAAAAAACAAGATGTAAATAAATAGATGCATAGGTATTGGTAAACAATTAAATGAGTAAATAAGTAAATAAATTAAATAACAAACGAGGAAAAAAATGAAAATAAGAAAATGGAAAATAAAAAATAAAGAGGAAAAAGAGAATAGTAAGCGGGTAGACTTAGAATATAACGGTGATAGTAAAGAAAGAGAAAAAGAGGAAGAGAAAGAGGGAGAGCGAGAGCGAGAGAGAGAGAGAGAGAGAGAGAGAGAGAGAGAGAGAGAGAGGAGGAGGGAGGAGAGAGGAGCTTGAGAGAGAGAGGGGGAGAGAGAGAGAGCGAGAGAGAGAGAGAGGGGGGGAGAGAGAGAGAAATAGGGAGGGGGAGAGAGAGAGCTTGAGAGAGAGAGGGGGAGAGAGAGAGAGCAAGAGAGAGAGAGAGAGGGAGAGAGAGAGCGAGAAAGAGAGAGAGAGAGGGAGAAATTGGAAAGAGTTTCGTACAAAATTCTTACAACCAATAGCTGGAAACAGCCTGTTGAAGGAGGCGGGGGATTCAAAACCCGAAATTTCGATATTTTTGATTGCAGTTGCGCGCTTGTCTTAAATGATTGCTGCGTGATATACAAGAAGCGATTTGTGGTTTTCACTGAACATACCAATAATTTTTACTGCCGTTGTTGTCTGTTTTGACTTTGTATGATCTCCCGGACAATTAGAGTTCGAACTATGGAAAGACTATACTGGTGCGGTGGGGAGGCGAAAGGCCTCCCCCCCCGCCCCCTCCATTTCCCCGATGCTCATGATTTTGGCTCCGATGAGATAGGATAGTTGCGGTTTCCTTTAATGATATTGTTCCCCATGAAAATTCACGGTTTTCTCCGAGAGATTCCAATAAGAACGGAGAAAAAGTGGGGGGAGGGGGATGGGGTGGTAAGGGGGGGATTGTCGACTCTCGTCATAGTCTCCTCAATCGCGCTCGGGTCATAACCTTGATCAAGCCGTACGATCGGAAGAGCAATTTTCGGTTTTCACTGCTGCGTTTCTCATTAAAAGTAAATAAGAAAATAATATAATGCCGATTTTCACCCCCTCCCCTGGTAAAACTATCATCTGGCTCAAGGTCCAAGGAGTACATACACTCTTTTTCCAAAACTGGACACGGGTTTCAGTCTATTTCAGACATATTTTGCGCTGCCATGCCATCGCGATCGCGACATTGACAATTTTTTTATCGCATCAAGCTTCGTTGGGTTTTAATGGGTCTGTTGCATACTTTTGCTACAATAATATAGAACCTTGATTATTAGGTAAAATTCGGCGAAAATAACGATAAGTACATTAAAAACGTTCAAAATCCACTCATTAACTCAGGAAATCACTTCAATTTCAAACAGCCCGCGCTACACTAGACACTATTTGCACCGGTAAACTACTACATAGACGGAACCACCGTGCATAAGTAAACAATATCGTAACTGCAGAATGATGGACTTTCCTTTTTAATACGTGAAATATAAGCTGCATTTGCTGTCTGGTATTTTCGGTTTATCAAAGATTACAAAATAATGTAAGAAATGCACGCATCTAAACGAAACATTCCAATGTTTGTAAGTTCTGTTCATGTTTACAAAAACGAGATGGTTCCATCTATGTAGTTCTAAGTCGGTGATATGGTGTCTAGTGTACCGCGGGTTGTTTGAAATGGAATGTATTTTCTGAGTTAATGCGTGGATTTTGAATGTTTTTATTGTGCGCATCGTTATTTTCGCCGACTTTCACGTTAGAAACAATGAGTTATATTGATGTAGCAAAAGTATGCAACGACCCATTCTGTTTACACGCTCAAAATGTGCTCACTTCGATTCTGTTTTTGGACCAAAATGTGCTTTTTAGTCATTTATTGAACGGCAATTTCCGAATTATTTCGAAGGCAAGTTTCGGCGTTTGATGGTCATCACGGTGAGACACATCAGGTGATGGTCAACCACGATTACCATCAAACGCCTGAAGTTATAGGCATTGAAGAAATGGGGCAGTTGCAAGGGTCTGGAATGTTGTGTGATTGGTAAAGAAAATGAAAGTACTGAATGAGCTGAGAGCAAAGATGCCTTTGGTTTTTAAATTAGTCCCATTGCTCCGGTGATGAAATTTTGGCCAAAAATACATTGTTTGAAGGGGAGGTTGTAAGCAAAAAAAAATAATTTTTTAAAAAATTTAAATTTTTTTTTTATTATATTATGTTTAGCATATCTCAAGGATCATTTTCAAATATAATAATAGCATATAGAGAACCTTGGGCAGGGAAATTTTAGGATATAGTTTCCTTTTTTTAAAAAATTCCCACTTTAAACTGTTCTCCTAAAAATATTTAATTTTTTAACTTTCGGTACACATAACTTAAGTTCTTTTGCACCTAGAGAGCTCATTTTTGTTTTAAAATGTTTGTCTTTAATAGACAAACAAAGTTAACTAACTTTTATTGCATGGTTATGTGGAGAAGTATTGAAATTTAAACAAAATATGCAAAAAATAACTCGTATTCCAAGAGATTTTTTTTTAAAAAATAAAATTAGTTTCGAAATTTTAATTTTAAAAAAAAAAAAAGTTAGCTGACAGCGTCCAGCATGTCAAGATGTAAATTTTGAAAAAAAGGAGCTCTATAGGTGCAAATAGTCTTGAGATATTATGTGTATCGAAAGTTTGGTAAATTAACATGGTGAAGATAGGGCTTACCTACAACCTCCCCTTTCATGAGAGCTCCGCTTAGTGACGTCACCCGCACACGATTTTTCACATCTTTACACGCGTGTATCTTAAGAACCGGGACATTTATGAAGAAACCAAAGGCACCACGGTTCTTAGCTCATCAAGTACTACCATTTTCGTTATAAAAAACACAACTTTTCAGGCCCTTGCAATTAACTGCCTCATTCAGATGTTGCCGTTTAAATGACTAAAAAGCTCACTTGTAGTAAACAAAAACAAAATCAAAGTGAGCACATTTTGAGCGAGCAAACAGAACAAGACAAGGGCATCAAATTTACCAGAAAGAATTTCGACGAGGGCATACTTTCTTTTGAAAGTCATTGTACTTGCATATGATTGGTGTAGTGTCGCTCGTGTTAATTAATGAATGTTAGTGGGGGGGGGGGGGGGAGGACAAACAATCCAATTTTATGATGCGACTGTCAGCAACCCCATAAACAAAATGCAAACTACCTCTCCCCCTCCTATGTACGCCAGAATTAGATTAAATAACTCGAAATGTGCTTGTCGATATTTCAAACCGAATTGTTCCCCGATAAACTAACGAATAGACAAATATTTAGTACCCTACCGCGTCCAAGTAGCACAATGGTCTGAGATGGAAAAATATTAGCCAAAAATCAGTGAAAAAAAGTAATGAAAAATAATCGAATTTTACTTTGAATGCTTTTAATTTAAAATTTGCCACTGAAATTTCTTGGTTTAAATGGAGCTCTTCCACGGTTTTGCTGTAGGCAAATGGAGTATCAATTCCAATGTAAAATGCTACGAAAATAACGATAAGACCATTAAAAAAAAATTGTAAAACTCACTCCTCGCAGAGAAAACTTAACTTGAAATTTCGGGTGACCACCCTTGCATGTATGCACCAACCTCGGGTTCGGACCCCAAACAAAAGAACATAACCTAAGAATTTGAACAATGAGATTGATGACTTTGCTTTCAAAAAGTAAGTTTGAAGGAATTAAAGGTCCATTTATGCACATTTTTTCACTAGGAGCACGGTATTAACGCCAGAAAAGTTCTACGTTTCGTAATAAACGAAGAAGACGGCACTTAATTTCATGTCCTTGTTCTTTTGTTTGGGGTCCGAATCCAAGGCTGGTGCATACACATACATGCAAGGGTTACCACCCAAAATTTCAAGTTAAGTTTTCTCGGTGAGGAGTGAAATTTAAACTTTTTTAATGGTCTCATCGTTATTTTCGCAGCACTTTACATCAGAATTGATCGGCCATTTGTCTACAGCAAAACCTTGCAAGAGCTCCATTACTTATTTAACACGTCTTCTGTGATTAAAATTGGTTTTGAAAGTTGATAAATGATTAGTGGCGGCTCGTGAAATGCGATATATCGATGTCCACTCCATTTAAAACTATATAGAAAAGTATCGATTTCTCGGGGGTTCAACTGCACCCCCTGACGATCGATACTTTTCTATAGTTTTAAATGGAGTAGATATCGATATATTGCATTGCACGAGCCGCCACTGAAAAATGATCAATTGATGAGAAGTTTACTTTCTGATTTTTGGCCACTGTTTGATAATTTTAGACCACAGTACGTAAGGAAGATCTGTTGTTACGCAAAACCGTAAATATTCGCGCGAGGGCTAAAAATATATTTTGGGGGGAAAAAGGGAAGGAAAAAAAAAGATAATCCGAATCGCGCATTCACATTCCCATGTATAAAATGGCAAGCAATAATCTTTGACAACCGCCCACGGTGACTGGCCGTATACGTGTAATGTCATATTACGAAACGGCGCGGCACATCGCATCGCAGCGTATCATATCGTTCGAAAGCTGCAGAGGCTCTCGTCTCGTGTAATAAACTGCGACAAAATATCTCATTTCCCTCCCCCCTCCCCTTCCCGTCTTTTTTTTACCCATTTAAAGTATACGTGAGCTCTCGCGAATCGATCAGCGTGGAAATAATAATCCCGGCAAGAATTTGAATCGAACACTCGACAGCTGAGTTGCCTAATTTCGCGAGAAAATATGTGACAAGATTTACCATTATGTAACTATAGACTGTTCTAGCAGAGCGATATATCGTATCGATTGCCGTTCGAGGGCCTCTGGTTCCAAACAAACTCTGGTTCAATGCAATTTCACCATAAGCGAACTTTTGAACGGAAATTTAGACTATTAAACCAAACAATTAATGTGACCTTTTTGCGATTATGAATTCTAGGTCCTCGAAAATGCTTAATTATGCCTGGTTCCTTGACTAAAACTGCCGAAATCAATAAGATATTACAGATTAAATGTTGCATTTGTAGGTTAGGATCGCCCGAAATCCCGCCAATTCCACAACAACAACAATAACATTTGGGTGATTCCAACCTCCAAACACATCGTTTAATCTGTAATATCTTATTGATTTTGGTAGTTTTACGGGCGGAACCAGGCAAAATTAAGCATTTTCGAGGACGTAAAATTCATAACCGCGAAAAGGTCGCATTAATTGTTTGGTTTAATAGTCTAAATTTCCGTTCAAAAATCCGCTTATGGGGAAATGCATTGAATCAGAGTTTGTTTGGAACCAGAGGGCCTCGGAGCGGCAATCGATACGATATATCGCTCTACTGAAACAGTCTATAGGCTGATTTTTACAACTGTAAAACAAGATGATAAACTTGACTGCGCGCCAGGTCCACTGAAATAGATACACATTCTGTAAAATTTACCCTAAATTCACGCATGTTTAAGAAATGGGGCTCTTGCAGACTTTTGCTTCGAGCAAATGAATAGTCCATTCTAATGTAAAAACCAGCGAAAATCACGAAAATCTTACTTTGAAAGTCACAAATTCAGTAATAAACGCATGTAACTGCTATGACGACAAGTTCGTAATGGCGGTTCAACGCAGGTATCATGGGAGATGGGAGCCCCCAATGGGGATCTTGCAAACTTTTGCTGGCGGTTCAACGCAGGTATCATGGAATTCCTGTCTAATTTGTCACTTCTTCTACGAAAACACTGAGATATGTCTCAAATTAGAGAGGAGCCTCCCATGATACCTGTGTCTTTCTCTCCACCATTAAGCCCAATTTTGAGAGTGAATTTCGCGATTTTTTAGTGTACTCATCGTCATTTTTACATGTTTTTATGCAAGAATCAACTATTCAATCCCCGGTAGCAAAAGTTTGCAAAAGCCCCATTCAGACTTGTATAAAAAATTGCTTGTTTCATTCAACTTGATGTCTGGGCACGATTACCACTATTTTTGGCCAGTGGCGGCTCGTGCAATTTGGCACCCATGCTTATTAGCCCTTTGAACCTATGCAAAAGTATCGATATCTTGGGGGAGCAAAAGCACCTCCTGAAGATCGATTGTTTTACATAGGTGTAAATGGAGAGAATACGTTGCTGCCACATTGCACGAGTAACCACTGTTCGAGGCATCAGATGCAGAAATGAGTCATTATACGAAGGCAAATCTTGTTAATAAACTTTTTCCGTGTTTGAGTTAAAATTTAGCTTGATAATTCTACATCGGGAAATATCCGGTGGCGGATTTTGAAATGAAATAGATCGATGTTTTCTCAATGAAAACTTATAAAAAAGAGTCTATATCCTCTACACAGAGACAAATGCTTCTGTTGTTTGAACTGAAGATTCGGTTTATTTTGATCACTGAAGTTTTCGGTTGAAGAAACTAAAATGTTCGGTCGTAAGTACACTTCGGTAAACTATAACTAAAATTTTGTCCCTACCGAATACTGAGTATTACTAATGAAGCATTCGGTACTCAGGACCAAACATTTTGGTTTCTGCGACCGAAAACTTCGGTGATCAAATTTTACCGAAGAATTTTTCTCTGTGTAGGGGTTTAGAAATCGATAATTTCACATAGATTCAAATTGAACAGAAACGATAACAATCGATTGTTCACGGCCCGCAACTGGAATTATACGGTTTGAAAACGTTAAACAGGCAACATTGTTCGCCGTTCGGTATTGGTATGGCAAAATTTTCATTCACTCTGCGTATTAACGCAAATCTTTACGTCCTCTCGCTGATTTTATTCATGGAAATGCGACAGCAGGCCGCATTGCCGCAGGCATCATGGGGGGGGGGGGCTTTGGAAAATTTTCATCTTCGTTCGAATCGAAGTCATTGATGATGATGTGAGGATTTTCAGATTGAGCATTTACAGACTGACTTTATTAATGTGAGTTGTTCACAGTGGCGCCCAGAAAAAACAGGAAAGCCGCCACTTTTGGTTGCGCGGACAAAACCTTTCGTAGAAAATGACCCAACAAAAATTTTCATACTTTAGTAGAACAAACTAAATCTTTTGCTCACCTAAACAAAGGTCTTGTACGGCTAACTGAAGCTATTTAACCCAGAAAAATTTCTTTAGTTAAGTGGATAAAACCTTTGATGGAAAATAACGCAACAAAAAACTTTCATACTTTAGTAGAGCAAACTAAATCTTTTTGTTCACCTAAACAAAGGTCTTGTACGGCTAACTGAAGCTATTTCACCCAGAAAAATTTGTTTAGTTAAGTGGATAAAACCTTTGGTTATAGGTGAACAAAAAATTCTGTTCGCTCTTTAACGCTCTAAAACGTTTAAAAGTGGAGGACTCAGGCATGCAATTAGTCAATCGTGACAGTTCAGTTCACTTTGTAATAAACAATTACTGACTGTAATTATGGGAAAAGAGGGGGGGATATCAAATATTCAATTCGGATTCTTCTTTGAGAGATAAGCATATAAAAACTCTGAACATTGCCTTTATAATAGATGTCTGAAATTAAGATCCTAATTTCCGGACGCTATTAACTAAATTAATAACTCACGAATTTTGACTTGGACATGCTCGGTACGGGTAACATGGGCGGATCCAGCGATCTGGCAACTGTGTATTCTTCCCATTTGAATGCGTGAGAAACAATCGATTAGTCAAGGGGCCATGATCCCTCGAGAATCGATTCTTCCTCATAAGTTCAAACGGGAAGAATACATGGTTGCCATATTGCCGGATCCGCCCTTGACGGGTAATGATTATCCAGAACTCACCTGTAATCAAAAGAGAAAACGAATTTCAGTCAAAGTATTGCAGGGAAATAACAGCATCATATGGGTGGTTACATGAATTTGTCTTTCTCTCTCTCATTCCATTTGAATGCGTGCACTAGAAAGAGACGATACTGGGGGCTAAAGTCACGTGATGGCTCCCTCTGCTGCTATCCTATTCTAACACATGAGTTCAAATGCAAGGGGAGAGAGAGAGAGAGAGAGAGAGAGAGAGAGAGAGAGAGAGAGAGAGAGAGAGAGAGAGAGAGAGAGAGAGAGAGACCGACCGACCGACCGACCGACCGACCGCTAAATTTGTATCCGCCCATACATGGGATACGAAACATACAATACAACAAAAAATCGATGTTCTGAGAACTATTCATAAATTACATCACTCGAAATCAATTAAAAAATACTGAAGGTCATCCGTTTTATTTCGAAAAATCAGTTTGATTTTTCATTTACACTTTTTAGGATAAATTGAAAGTTCCAAGTTTTAGAGCTCCGTTAAAACTTCTCGACGACTATAAGTAATAAATTCTAGGAAACACAAACTGTCCTCTATGAGAGAAAATAAAACTAAAACATCAGTATTACCATACTGAAGCTCTCGATCGTATTGTTCATATTCACGTATATTTGGCGATTTTTGTCATTTGAGCCTTATGCAAAACTTTCTCATATCTATTGCATCTTCGGCTCTTTCACTCATGCATGTCATAACAAATGACGCTTAAATGTGGGCAAAAAGTCGATATCACCAAAACCCACCTTGTGACCCCTCTATCGATTCAGCTTAGCAAATGGAGTCGATCGCCCTCAAGGGTTTTCATATATTTTGCATCTGAGGCTCTTTCGCTCATGCATGTCAACTCATGATGCTTAAACGTGGGAAAAAGGTGATGTCACCAAAACGCCGCTTGTGACCCCTTTATGGATTCAGCTTGGCGCGATCGTCCTTAAGGGCTTTCAGCAAATTTATCGATCTCTTAGGGATTCAGAGAATTCCCCGAAGATCGATTATTTTATATAGGTTCAAATAGAGAGAAAACGTTGTTGACCCATTGCAAGAGCCGCCACTGCATTAAAAGAAAATTGAATAAATAATAGTGAAGTATGAACCACTAAAAGTGTAGTAATTATTATGAACTTTCTATTTCAGAGTAGAAAATTATGATTTCGATGCATTAATTTCTATTCGATCGTTGGCGTATTTGTATAAAAAAAAAAAAAAAAAAAAAAAAAAAAAAAAAAAAAAAAAAAAAAAAACTGTAATCAGCGAGTTGAAAAGAAAAGAAAGAAAAAAACAAAACAACAAAAACAGCAAAAGATAGTAAGTTATAAATTCGTAACTTAGTCGAAAAGTTTGAGACAAAATTACTTTGAATTGATAAATTGACTGAGGCCTGCTCATACACACTTATCAATATTAAAACACGGCCATCACTGAGAGAATTCTTTTTTTAATCCAAGGTGTATTTTGTTTGTGTTAAAAAAACTGCACAGTGGAATATTTACTAAGGGGGGATTTCTTATACCCAAGGAAAGTATACGCTGCTATAAGTAAAAGATTCCTTGTTGTGACAGTGATTCTCTTTCACGCAACAGAACTTTCCTTCGTGCAAGGAAAACTGTCACAAGTAAACGTGTTTTCTTGTTTTTAAAGAAGTGATTTCTCTCACAATTAGTGTATTTAAAAGAGGCCAATAATGAACCATTCCTATTCGTTAAAGAGCGTCACTGGCGCAATCAGGATCTCTTCCATCTCTCTCATTTCCCATTTGAGTGTATAAGTAGGAAAAGGACAAAAAGAGGGGGTCTTATCCTCTTGTCCATCCTTGTCTAACATACGTTTCTTAATGGAGAATAGAGAAAGATGAAGAAACTCTCGTTGCGCTACTGCACTGGCGCAACCAGGATCTCTTCTATCTCTCATTTCCCATTTGAAGGTATAAGTAGGAAAAAGACAGAAAGAGGGGGTCTTATCCTCTTGTCTATCCTTGTCTAACATACGTTTCTTAATGGAGAAAAGAGAGAGACGAAGAAACTCTCGTTGCACTGGCGCAATCAGGATCTCTTTCATCTCTCTCATTTCCCATTTGAATGTATAAGTAGGAAAAGGACAGAAAGAGGGGGTCTTATCCTCTTGTCCATCCTTGTCTAACATACGTTTCTTAATGGAGAAAAGAGAGAGACGAAGAAACTCTCGTTGCACTGGCGCAATCAGGATCTCTTTCATCTCTCTCATTTCCCATTTGAATGTATAAGTAGGAAAAGGACAGAAAGAGGGGGTCTTATCCTCTTGTCCATCCTTGTCTAACATACGTTTCTTAATGGAGAATAGAGAGAGATGAAGAAACTCTCTTTGCGCTACTGCACTGCAACCAGGATCTCCTCCATCTCTATCATTTCCCATTTGAATGTATCAGTACGAAAAGTTCAGAAAGAGGGGGTCTTATCCCCTTGTCCATCCTTGTCTGACATATACGTTTCTTAATGGAGAAAAGAGAGAGATGAAGAAACTCTCGTTGCGCTACTGCACTGGCGCAACCAGGATCTCTTCTATCTCTCATTTCCCATTTGAAGGTATAAGTAGGAAAAAGACAGAAAGAGGGGGTCTTATCCTCTTGTCCATCCTTGTCTAACATACGTTTCTTAATGGAGAAAAGAGAGAGATGAAGAAACTCTCGTTGCGCTAGGTACTGACGAGCGTGCAAATCAAATTGCGGGCAAAGATCTCTGACAATTCTGTTTCCCGCTAAACCGATCGATGTGATACACTAAAGCTGAAATATCCTATTATTCAGAGTCATTAAATTCTTTATGTTTAACATTCGAGAACCAGAGGCTCGATATGTGGAGCTCGGTCTTGCTGCGTCACAGGTGCAAAATTTACAACCTCATTAACGTTTATTACTCTCGAATCGTTAATAGTAGTTAAAAATAATTGTCACTCGCGTGTCCGTTTGATAGGATTCCTGGCATTAGCGCCTTTCTCGACGAATAAAAAACGGTTTGTTGGAGATTTTAAAAACACGCAATCGGGTCAATTACACTAAACAGATGTACCCAAGGATCCAGGAGCGAAGATGCGGAAATACTTTTCAAGCGACAACTATAGCGAGTCGTTAAATTTTAACGGTAAGTAACACGCGTGTCGGCTGTGTCGCTAAAATCGGATACATCTTACATAGGACTAAAGCTGCAGGCGTTTTTTGTATATTTAATGACAATTTCTAATTCAGCGCTGATCAGTGGCGTCGCGTGAAATGGGGCTCTTGCAAACTTTTGTTGTGAGCAAATGAATAGTTCAATCGAAAGTGAAAACCAGCGAAAATCAGGAAATTCGCCCGAAAAAAGTCTAGAATTCAATGATTAACTCTCAAAACACCTAAAACGGGCAATATTGTAATGGCAGTTCAACGCAGGTATCATGGGAGATAATTTGTCACTTTCTCAGCGGAAACACAGAAAGGGAAGTCAAATGTGTCTCAATTTAGATATAGGCATCGCCCACGATACCCGAGTCTTTCCACCATTAAGCCAGATTGTAAGTGTGAGTTTTGTGATTTTTTAGCGTACTTATCGTCAACTTCACAGGTTTTTAGGCAAGAATCAATTCTTCAATCCCCTGTAGCAAAAGTTTGCAAGAGCCCCATTACCATAATTCTGGTGTTTGTACCATAGTTCTTGAAACTGTTTAGAAAATTCTAGTCATATATCCATATTCTGGTATCAAAACCAGAATTTTCTGGTCAAAGTATTAGACTTTCTGTCGTTCACATATCGTTGTGGTTCTGGTAATATTCAGTGTATATTTAATAAACAGTGTATATTTAATGACAATTTTAAATCCAAGGCTGATCAGTGGCGTCGCATGCAATTCGGCAACACCGCGTTTTGTCCATTTAAACCCGAGCAAAATATCGATTTGAGGGAGTTCACTGGGCACCTTTTAATAGTTCGACCTTTTTCATACGTTTAACTGGATAAAAACCAGCGTTGCCGGATTGAAAGCGATGCGACGCCAATGACGTTGTCATGATGTTGATGTCTAACCGACATAAAACACTTCTTTTGAGCTGGCTCTGTAGGTTACCCAGCACCAAACACGCTAAGCAAGAAACGGAGAAATCAGCTCCAAGTATCAAATCATGAGAATAATATTAAAACGTTTCAAAAGAAGCCCAAAAACGAAAAAAAAAAAAAAAAACCTTCTCTTGATGATTCCTGAAAAATGCAGTCTAATCTTCCATAATGAGCAAGAAGTTAATGAAATTCGCTCTCTTATCGTGACCAAAGCTCGGTGCTCTTGTGCCGCATTATCTTTTATACAGGGTGGGGCAAAAGTAACGCGAACTCTCACCAGTCTTATAACTCTTCAAACACATTTTCTAATTCACCTCCAAGATTTTTATACAGGCAGATGCATAAGTCCTGCCACGTCGATTCGGCACAACGAATACCAACAATATTCCAATTAAACTGCCTGTGTTATAGATATTAAACACATAAATGATAGCAACGATATTCCAATGAAACCTACTGTGTGCATAAAGGTACACACGACAATAATGATAACAACGATATTCCAATGAAACTGACTGCGTTATATAGACATTGAAGACATAAATGATAACGATCTTGCAATGAAACGGTCTGTGTTATAGGCATAGAAGATATTAATGATAACAACGATGTTCCAATGAAACTGACTGTGTTATAGGTACAAATGACATTAATTCTGAACTCCACTCCTAAGCTCGGCAAACGCTTTCATTTGCGCGGACGTAATGGTGGCTGAGGGTAGTAACAATGGGAGATTCCCATCTAACAATACTGTGACTCCATCAAAAAGTGACCAATAAGAGACGACTTTCATTTGACACTGGTGTCACTAGGTGTCGAGTTACCATTCATCGGATGTGGATCATCACTCTGATGACTAATTACACGCTGTGAATCATGTCAGCATAGAAAGAGTGACGAAATTAAGATAGGAATCTCCCATTGTAACTGCCCTCGGCCACCATTACACCCTCGTAAATGAAAGCGTGTATTGAGTTTAAGAGTTGATTTCGGAAGTTTTTAGTGCTGCCATTGTTATTTTTTGAGGTTTTTACACCAGAATCTACTGTTAAATCGCTTATAGCAAAGTGTGCAACAGCCCTATTGCATAACTGAGGAACTGGTCAAACCCATGGTATGAGATTTGAACGACTGTAACCGAGGCAAAAACTTAAACTGTAAATTACACGCATATCACTTGATTGACACGCCTTGGAATCAAGGGAGGCCGGTCTGAAATTTTTGGTCGAAACGGGAATAAACGCTGTTTAAGGAGTTTTAAAACGAGATCTCGCTTGGAGGTCAAGCGGATACTTTTTTTTGTTTGTTCAGTCGATTTTTTTTTCTTCTTTCTTTTCTTTTCATTCAAGTTTGACCAGCGAGCCTAGCGTTGCTCCGTCTGGCGCTAACATGAGATGCAGCGGTCATAAAAAAAGACCCATGGCGCTAAAGCGAGTACCTACAGACAAAAACAGAGGCGGTAGCAAAGCACATTCATTTCAAAACTTGAGACGGCGTTTTCATCAGTTTTAACTTGAGAACAAGGAGAGAGATATGTTGCCACGTTTATGAAAAAAGAGAAGCCAGTTCGAAAATTTTTACAATCTCATAACTAACGAAGTTAGAAAGTGAGAAAGTATTGCGATGGCGCAGATGTCTGTATCCCAGCTTAACTTTTGAACCAATGGGGCTCTTGCAAACTTTTGCTATGAGCAATTGAATAGTCCAATCTGATGTAATAACCAGCGAAAATCGCGAAAATCACGAAAATCACACTAAAAAAGTGAGAAATTCAGTAATAAACTCACATAACAACTATACAACGGCAAGTTCGTAATGGCTGTTCAACGCATGTATCATGGGAGATTCCTGTCTATTATGTCACTTTCTCTACTGAAACACAGAGATATGCCCTAATGTAGATGGGAATCTCCATTGATACCTGCGTCTCTCCGCCATTAAGCCTGATTTTGAGTGTGAATTTCGTGATTTTTTCAGTGTACTCATCGTCATTTTTACAAGTTTTTATGCAAGAATCAACGCTTCACAAACCCCTGTAGCAAAAGTCTGCAATAGTCGGCATTGTCCATATGCATCAACATTTTGCAGAGAAGTTGCTTGTACCATTCCCCAGAGGAATTTTTTTTCGTTTCAAAATTTTAAATTGTAGGCAAGTTATGGATGATAAAAATTTTCAATTGAAATCAAAGGGAAAATGGGGTAAAATGGGTGAACGTAAGGAAAAAGTGGAATGTTTCAAATATAGCTATTTGAATTTTGATGGGTTGCAAAAACATTCTGCAACCAGCCTACTGTAAAATTCACCTCTTAATGGGTCTCTGGGGGTCTCCCCCAGAATATTACAAGGGGTCTGAGGGTCTCCCCCAGAATAATTCAGACGTGAGAAAGTTTCTGTGGGGTATTTTCCTACCACTTATTTTGAATCCGCGTAAGATCAGCTGATTTCTTTTAATGCATGACATCGCTGGCAGCGGAAAGATTATGAGGGGGCCATGAATCATTCCAGAGGGCAGCGCATAGAGCGGCAATAGAAAGAGAGTAACACATTACAGTGTTGCCAGATTTTTCTATCAATTACTAACTTTTACATTGGGTCGAATGGGGGAAAATCAGATAATTATCCACAAAATGGCAACATTGCAGGTAACAAGTTTCGTCTCTGAATTTGAGAGCGAGGACTGCCTCCTTTTCCTTTTTCTTTTGGTGAGTGCATGGAATGAATGGGCTGTGTTTGTTAAATTTGTCTTACAACGCCTCACATTTTTTCAGAACGGAATCGTAATGGCTTAATAAAATCGTCAGAAGAAGAGAGAGAAAAACAAAAAATCCTGTCCGTCACTTTTAGGCGCATGCGCGATAGGTGCTTGATCACGCGAGTATCAAGTTACGCGGCTTGTGAACTAGGTCTTAAAAATAGCGATGTATCGTGTTTCGTGTTGAAAAATGACTGAAAGGAGACAAGGTGGGTTGTGGGTACATAGAAGATAGGATCAATTTTTTTCACTCGCGTGACGTCACAGAATTTGTTGATCGGGTACATAACTATAGTCCTTATCAGAGCTGCCAATTTGCGTAGATTTAAAGGCATTTTTAAATTCACCAATGATTCCCTCGGTTGAGAAAAGATTACTTAGTCCCATTCAGTGTATGACTGTAATGCACGAAAATACTCTGATCTGCAATATTTTCTCAATCGGTGCAGGAATCTGGTAATTAATTAAAATATCCGCAAGTTTTTAAAGTTTTCGACGACTCTACCGGTTGAGAAAAGATAAAAGACGCTAGTATTTTAGTGCATTACAGTCATACACTGAACTAAACCCTGTAATCTTTTCTCAACCGGTGGATTCTTCGGTGAATTTCAAAATGTCATTAAATCTACGGAAATTGGTAGCTCTGGTATCGTGTTTCATGTTGAAAATGACTGAAAGGAGGCAAGGTAGGTTGTGGATACATATAGAAGATAGTATCAATTTTTTTTCACTCGCGTGACGTCACAGAATTTCTTGATCGGGTACAGAACTAGGGTCCTTATACACTATGAGAGTTGCGCCATGTCACAGTCTCCCTCTTCAAAACGAAGAAGAAGAAATGACTCAAAAAACGCACAAGAGACAAAATGCAAATGGCCGATAACGCTGTTGTCGCTTCTTCAAAAAATTGAGGCAAAGGTAAAAAACAACAGTCACGTTAGAGTAAATGTGTAAAATGAGCGAGAGCGATGTAAAAGTAAACAGAAATTAATTTCCGCCATTTGCATTTTGCCTCTTAATGCTCCTGTGAGAGCCTGAATCTGAGTGCCCATCCGGAATGGGAGAGGGGGGCCGGACTGTAGGTCAGATTTTGGTAAAATTTCTCTGAAAACGTAGAAAATTACCTTCTTCAGTGGCACGGTGCGGTGTCTGGAGAGGGGGGGGCAGATCTTCCTTTCTACGCCACTACCTCTTGCTGAAGAAACATATAAGTTCAATTGAGCAGAGAGAGAGAGAGAGAGAGAGAGAGGGGGGGGGAGAGAGGGAAAGACAGAGAGAGAGAGAGAGAGAGAGAGAGAGAGAGAAGAGAGAGAGAGAGAGGGGGGGAGGGAAAGACAGAGAGAGAGAGAGAGAGAGAGAGAGAGAGAAAGAGAGAGAAATAGAAAGAGGAATAGAGAGCGAGAGAGAGAGAGAGAGAGAGAGAGAGAGAGAGAGAGAGAGAGAGAGAGAGAGAGATGAATCCCTGGATACACTATACTTAACGCCCGCAATGATGCCTGCTTCCAAGATTTGACGAGTATTTAGCGACGAGCGAAAACCAGGTTATCAATACACCGAATAAAAATGAGGTTATGTTTACATTGAGTTCGTGCGGGGTTTTAAGTTCAAGTTGGTCTCATCCCAAACCCGGCTCGCCCTGGGGGCATATTGCGCGCGCGCTCAGTCACACACTACTAGTGGGCGTTATTAAGAGATCAAATTCTCCGAAACGGTGATATCAAGCTGATCCTTCGATTCCGAAGTAAAAACCGCCTCTGTGCCCTCTCAGCATAGCCGTGGCCAGGAATTCGCCTGTCTCTCTCTCTTGAACCCGTTTAAACGCATGTGTTAGAAAAGGATGGCTATTGGGGCTGTCACGTGACTTCAGCCCCTGTTCCTGTATTTTTTTTAATACATGATGTCAAATAGGCAGAGAGAGAGAGAGAGAGAGAGAGAGAGAGAGAGAGAGAGAGAGAGAGCCAAATCTTGCCTGCGGGCTACGGCTCTCTGTAACCCTCGGACGGTTGATTTGTCACGCTTTGGCATAGTGAAACACCCCCACGAAAAGAGTAAAGCGGAGAAGAAGCAGAAGAAGAAAAAGAATTAGAAGAAGAAGAAAATGAGGACTAAAGTGTCGCGCAATGCAAGTCCGTCTCGCTCTCGTGAGTTCGAACTCCAGAGAGCTCGAATTCAATTCGAATGTTCGCGTTCGTGAGATGAGGGAGCTGGATTTCAACTCAACTTTCGGTGGTGCGGGCGATTTACGAGTGCAAGAGGAGATGTCCAAAATAAGAGTGGGTGTCCACTCGAGAGGAAGAGATGGAAAGGAGGGGGGGGGGGGAGATTGAGAGAGAAACTGGTTTGCTATGACCGATGACGGCAAATATGAGCTTGGGCACGCTCCTTGGCTCCTTGCGCAAGCTGGGCCGGGCTTGACTTCGCCCTGGCGTCATCGTCCGCGGGGTACCATCGAAGAACGCATTGTTTTCGGGTCGCTAGGCCACGGCTGCCAATTTGCATAAAATGGGGCTCTTGTAAACATTTACTATAACCAAATAAACAGTCCAATCTGATGAAAAGACCAGCGAAATAACGAAAAATCTTACTAAAAAAGTCTAAAATTCATAAATAAACTCACAAAACTGATGTAAAGGCAAGCTCGTAATAGCGGTTCAACGCAGGTATCATAGGAGATTGAATGTTACTGGGGAAAAATGTGAATAAATTAATGAGACTGCGGAAAAATGTGAATAAATGAATGAGACTGGGGAGAGCATGTCTCGTCGTCGTCTCACATTTCATTAATGGACTTATGTGTATTTGGACCTCTATAATTTGGACATTGTGTTTTGCACCTTCCGCTTTTGGACGTTGCATTTTAGACATTACTGTTTGGACATTAAAATTTCGGACCCAACATACGTGAATCCTGGGTGGTCCCCCCAGATTAAGTTTGTTGTGAGAAAGGGTTGTGGGGTATTTCCCTACAGTTCATTTTCTGTTTTGTTGCTATGGCAAATAAAACTTTTTCATAAAATAGTGAAAATTCATAATCGAACTCACGAGCACAAAATAAATTTAAAATAAAAAATTACAATACATAGAGCTGAGGTACGACAACACCGAAAAAAGCTCTGAGATAGGCGCTCAGTGTTGCCAGATTGGGGTGAAAAAGCCGTACGTTTTACATTGATTTAAATGGGGACGATACGGCTTTTTACCCTCGATCTGGCAACACTGTATGCGCTGAATCATTTGGCAACTCGGTTGGTTCGTCAAATCGATTAGCAGCGATTATCTCTTCGATAATTGTCCCGAGGGTTTTTTTTTCGAACTTCTAATCAAGTCCAAGCGAGCACATCTAGACATTTTAGACACACGACCAGTTGACCCAGCCACTCCATATACGCAACGCTAAGCTGATCCAAAGCAGTAATTTCACGCAAAAGTGAGTTCCTGCAGGAGAGCGAGGCTATTGATTGAAAGGAGGGCTGAAAACCTTTAACAACCTAATGTTTTTTTTGTTTTTTTTTTTTTGTTTGGTTTTTGGCTTTTTGTTTTTTTTTTTTTTTTTTTTATAATCCCAAGACGGAAGGAAATTGTTCTCAGAATCGAGCTGAGGGCACTAGAGAAAAGCTCTCCTGTTAATGTCGAGTGGGTGGCAAGCAGTAGCGCAACCAAAGTCTCTCTCTTCTCTCTCATTCCCCCTTTGAATGTATAAGTTGAAAAAGGATAGAAAGAGGGGGTTTTATCCCCTTGTACATCCTTGTCTAACACACGTGTTTTAATGGAGAAAAGAGAGGGATAGAGAATTTCTCGGTGCGCTACTGGTGGCGAGTGATCTAGCGACTTTACTATACGCAACCCCGCGGGGTGGTTTGGCTTAAGTCAAAGGTATTCTCTGTGCTCTGTTTCCAAGAAACACTTTTAAAGACGCCGTCTTCTGAAACATGATCGATAATTACGACTGATTAAGAGCCTCCGTTCTAAATCTTCTCTAACAATAAGATCTCCTCTTTCATTTTACCTTAACACTGCTTAAAGTATTCTGATATTTATTTTCTCCGATTCTTTGTTTATAAATTTTATTGAGTTGAAATTGTATACGGCAACGTCAAAGCTCACGGTACTAGACCTCACCTGTTGAGCACTTGATACACAACAATAAATCAAAATATAATTTGACCTTTGTTTGCAAATAAATTATTTGGAGCTAGATCTTTTCTAGAGGAACGAAATTTTATTTCTAACAAGAAGTCCGAGAGAATCTTATTATTTTTAGCCCTGGTAAAAATGGTCCTTGAAAATCTTTGCCCAAATCTCCATGCAATAAGGATTTCCGTGAAATCATAAGGATCCTCATGTAATTGCACGGAAATCCTTATAAATTCTTGAGGATTTTCATACATTTTCACGGAAATCCTTATGATTTAATGGAAATCCTTATTGCATGGAGATTTGGGCAAGGATTTTCAAGGACCATTTTTACCAGGGAGGCTAATAATAACTATAGAAGTCTATGGTTTGTTCTTTTGTTGCTCAACACCACCCATTCTACAATGAAGCTCTTGCAAACTTCAGATGTGAGCAAATGAACAGTCCAATATGATGTAAAAACTAGCGAAAACCACGAAAATCACACTAAGGATAAGTCTAAAAGTTAGAAATAAACGCACATAAATGCTATAATGGCAAGATCGTAATGGTGGTTCAACGCAGGTCGCAGGTATCATGGGAGATTCCTGTCTGACTCGTCTTTTTCTCCACGGAAACACAGAGATACGACTCAAATTAGATAGGTATCTTCCATGCTACCTGCGTGGCTCCGCCACTAAAAGCCCGATTCTGAGAGTGACGCTTGTGATTTTTTAGTGTACTCATCGACATATTCACACGTCGTTATGAAAGAATCAACTCTTCAGTAACCTGTAGCAAAAGTTAGCACGCCCCATCTTTACTTTCTCACTAACTAACAAAGTTGGAAATTGAAAAAGAATTGCGATGGCGCAGATGTCTGTCTGGTAGAGGTAGTTTCAGAAGTGTAGGCGGACCTAGACCGATAATCTTTGGAATTTGTCAACATTATTTCTGATATTTCTCGATGAAAATGAATGAAAATGAAATTGAGTGTTCACTTTTCAACGAGGAACACTTTAAACGCAAAAGAATAAAGTCAGAGGAAAGTTCGGTTTTATTTTAAAGGAATTAAATTTGAAAATTCGCCAAAGATTATGGTTTAGGTCCGCCTACACTTCTGAAACGAGCTCTATCCTAGCATAACTTTTGAATTAATGGTCCAACGGTCCATATACATGAAAACTTTGCAGAGAAGTTACTTTTAACATTCTCCAGAGGGGCTTTTTTATAGTTTTTCCGAAATTCGAAATTTTAAGCAAGTTATTATGGAGGAAAAACGCTTCCCATTAAAATCAATGGGAAACATAGAACACGGGTAAACATTGGGAAAAATTGGAACTTTTCAAACATGACTGTTTGAAATTTGATGAAAATTTGAAAAAACATTCTGCAACTAGTCTGCTGTAAAAATAAACCTCTTAAGGGGGCACGGAAAAAAAACTACGGTGAAAATAACCATACGGATCTCTGATTTTGACACCTGCTAGATGTTATGGTAATGTTAACCAGCAGTATACTATGTTTTGACTAGGTACTAGATGATGTGACCTGATTGTATGTCGAATTTACTCAAAGTATCGGTAAATGTACCATACTTCTGGTCAAGTTTACCATAACATGTAGCAGGTGCCAAAATCAGGTAGCCGTTTGGTTATTTTCACTAATATTTTTTTCGTGGGGTCTGGGGTCCCCCCCCCAGAATATTATAGAGTGGTCTGGGGGTCTCCCCCAGTTTAAATTTGATATGAGAAAGTGTTAGTGGGGTATTTTCCCTCTAGTTTATTTCTAAAATTGTTCTGCATTTCAGTGATATATGTATATTTTACACGGCGCTGAAAATTGCCCGTTCGAATGGAACTAAACCAAGTGGCGTGAAAAAAAGTAACGACCATAACATAATATCACCACTCACCACTTGTCAATAGTACCAAGTACTTTTGTTACCGAGGAAAGAACGCGTGATGCAGAGATGCAGTTGCTTCCATTGCCTCCAGAAACAAAATCACAGAGCAGAGATTCCGCGTGGTCAAGTGCTCATGATGATGGCTGGAAACTCGTCTCTGATGATGAGTACCTTACTTGTACATGTTTAAACGCTCGCGCTTCGTATACAGCGTTGTCATGTTTAATGGGAAAATTCATTTATTTATTTATTATCTTTTAGTACATTTACACCCAAATCCGGGTTCGTATAGGTCAGTTTTACATTACACTACAATATTATCCACAGAGTTTTTTCTCATAACAAATTATGAATAGAAATGAAAAAGGAAAAAAAAAATGAAAAAAGAGCTTATCTTGTGATTATAAGAGTTGGTATACGGTATGATCTTCCATTAGAGCTCGTTTCAGAAGTGCAGGCGGACCAAAACCATAATCTTTGGCGAATTTTCAACTTTTATTCCTTCAAATTATTACCGAATTTGCCCCTGACTTTATTGTTTTGTGTTTAAAGTTTTCCTCATTGAAAAGTGAACACTCGATTTCATTTTATTCATTTTCATCGAGTAATATCAGAAATAATGTTGACAAATTTCAAAGATTATCGGTCTAGGTCCGCCTTCACTTCTGAAACGAACTCTAACAAGCAATTAGTGTGGAGTCAATAGCTCATCCACTCTGTAGTAGACACCAGACACCCTCTAGGACAAAGGCCCTCAAGCTATTTAAAAAGAATTTTAGGTCGCCTTTTTTTAATACGTCTTTCATGTTGGCTGGGCGGGCGTTAAACATTTGAACGGCGACGTTACTTACTGCCCTCAGTCATACAATCTAAAAAAAAAATATTAGTAACGTCGCCGTCCAAATTTTTAACGCCCGCCAAGCCAACATGAAAGACGTATTAAAAAAAGGCGACTTGAAATTCTTTTTAAATAGCTTGAGGGCCTTTGTCCTAGAGGGTGTCTGGTGTCTACTACAGAGTGGATGAGCTATTGACTCCACACTAATTGCTTGTTAGAGCTCGTTTCAGAAGTGTTGGCGGACCTAGACCGATAATCTTTGGAATTTGTCAACATTATTTCTGATATTACTCGGAGAAAATGAATAAAAATGAAATTGAGTGTTCACTTTTCAATGAGGAAAACTTTAAACACAAATGAATAAAGTCAGGTGCAAATTCGGTAATGATTTGAAGGAATAAAAGTTGAAAATTCGCCAAAGATTATGGTTTTGGTCCGCCTGCACTTCTGAAACGAGCTCTAATGAAAGACCATACCGTATATCCACTCTTATAATCACTAAATAAGATCTTTTTTCATTTTTTTTCTTTTTCTTTTTCATTTCTATTCATGATATATATATATATATATATATATATATATATATATATATATATATATATATATATATATATATATATATATATATATATATATATATATATATATATATATATATATATATATATATATATATATATATATATATATATATATATATATATATATATATATATATATATATATATATATATATATATATATATATATATATATATATATATATATATATATATATATATATATATATATATATATATATATATATATATATATATATATATAACAACTTAAATTGGGATAAAATTTATCCCAATTTAAGTTGTTTTTCTATATTTTGTTGGCTGATCTAAGTTTTTACGTGTTTATATATATATATATATATATATATATATATATATATATATATATATATATATATATATATATATATAACTGTTGCATTACAGTAACAAGCAGGGCGTATTTTAAGCTTTCGAAGATTAAAAGAGAGGAAAAAGTAAATAGATTTTTTTTTTAAACATTTCTTTGCATGAATGGTTGTAATGTATACGAATTTCATGTCCGCAACAATATAAAAACTTGCATTTCCCAAAATCTGACAACGTCGCTCGCAATATGACCTGACTTCTCCTCAACACTATGCTTGTGAAATACAAGCGAATGAACTCACACAAACACACTCACACACACACACACACAGAAACACTTGCAACAACTATCATATCATGCAGGCTTTCCTGTCCGTCAGAGAAGGAGATTTTCCACGTCTCTCAACGGTCATCATCCACCATTCAACGGTTGACCTCCACGTTTAGTTTCGATGCACTTGCGCGAGCTAGTTGCGCATGCGCACACGATTGCATTGCGCGCGCACCCAATCATAAAATGCGCGAGTGCAACGATCTTTGAAGTTAAATCGTTGATTTCTAAAACGGCATATCATCGTATAGGAAAACGCTTGTAGGTATGCTCTTTCTCAAATCAAAGCGTTCAGTTCTGAAGTTGAGTAGGATTTAAAACGGGGAAAACCAGCCCGTGGAAGATGCAGGAGTTGACGTCACCGTTAACGCTCAAGAATCAGGAATGATTCGTGGGCTGTTAATGGCGGTCATGGCCGGTCCGTGGGCTCGAAAGAGGAACTAAGGCTATGAAAGCGATGACCTTTCTCTCCTGGCGTATCAGAGGTTGGGAAGTTCAGGGATTCAGAAAATGTTATGGACTTTACGAAGAGTGTGGACTTTTAAGAAGGAATGATCAGTAGCAGATTTACCATTACGCAAAATACGGGGCCTCACTTCACGAAGGGAGGAAGAAGAGAAGAAAAATACAGAAACAGACAGAGAGAAAAACATAGAAAAAGAAAGAAAAAGTGAGGATAAGAAAAAAAAAGAGAGAAAAAGAAAGAAATAGAGAGAAATAGAGAGAAAAAGAGAGAAAAAGAGAGAAAAAGAGAGAAAGAGAGAGAAAGAGAGAGGAAAATATAGAAAAAGAGGGGAAAAGAGGGGAAAGAGAGGAAAAGAGAGGAAAAGAGAGAAAAAGGGAGAATAAGAGAGAAAAAGAGAGAAAGAGAGAGAAAGAGAGAGAAAGAGAGAGGAAAATATAGAAAAAGAGGGGAAAAGAGGGGGGAAAGAGAGGAAAAGAGAGGAAAAGAGAGAAAAAGGGAGAATAAGAGAGAAAAAGAGAGAAAGAGAGAAAAAAGAGAGAAAAAGAGAGAGAAAAAGTGAGAAAGAGAGGTAAAGAGAGGAAAAGAGAGAAAAAGAGAGAGAAATAGAGAAAAATAGAGAAAGAGAGAAAAATAGAGAAAGAGAGAAAAATAGAGAAAGACAGAAAAATAGAGAAAGAGAGAGAAAAAGGGAGAAAGAGAGAAAGAGTGGCAAAGAGATGTAAAGAAAGGTAAAGAGGGGAAAAGAGAGAAAAAGAGAGAAAAAGAGAGGAAAAAAAAGAAAAAGAGAGAAAAATAGAGAAAAATAGAGAAAAATAGAGAAAAAGAGAGGAAAATAGAGAAAAATAGAGAAAGAGAGAGAGAAAGAGAGAAAAATAGAGAAAGAGAGAGAAAAAGGGAGAAAGAGAGAAAGAGAGGCAAAGAGAGGTAAAGAGAGGTAACGAGAGAAAACAGAGAATACAACAGACAAAAAGATCAAATAATAACAACTTTGCTGGGGGGGGGGGCAGTTTAAAACTGAATTTCAATGCCTTCTTCATTAAAAAAAAAAAAAAAAAAAAAAAAAAAAAAAAAAAATAAAGAACCCCCAAACCCCCCTTCTTTCTGGTGGATGCCCTCAGACCCCTAGGGCATCCTACCCTTTTCCTTGTGGGCCTCAAATTCAAAATTACGTAGGGCCTCAAGAGATGTAAATCCGCCCCTGGGAATGATTTTGTTATAAGATCCGTTGTCTTTTCTTGCGCTGTAATTTTCGTTTGCCCTCTTTCATAGTCATTTTACCCACACTAGCCTAGCTGGCTGATTATGAATGAGTGTGCTGTAATGCCACCGTGATGATGATCGAATACCTGTTATTCTTATGGGTGGCGCGTCATTCCGATAGAAACACTCCGGTGTAATGAAGACTCGTGAAACAATCGTTCATCGTTCTCCTCTTGGCTGAGCCAACCCAAAAGTGTCGATTTTTCGGAGGCTCAGTTGAATCTTTTAATTGATCTTTTTGTTCTATTAATTAAAAGAGATTTCGATTCATCGTTCACCAATTTACGAGGCGGCCACGGCACTCTCTGGTCTGAAATCGAAAAAAAACGGCCAAAATTAGTGAAATTGAGCCAGCAAAAGTCACCAATTTCGACCTTTTTTCTGTTGACCTTTTCGATGCTTCGTTTATAACTTTCCAAAGACATTTCTAAGTTTAAATATTACTTCTTGAAAGTGTTCTCAGTAATTAAAATTAACCATGAAAAATTATAAAGGATAATTTGATGAAGAATTTACTTTCTGATTTTTGGCCTCTGTTTAACGATCTCTGCGGGCCGATCATTTGCTTTATCGTTAAACCGATCGTTAAAACTGCATGTCTACGAGTGATGCTATTGGTCGAAAATGGTAAAACTTGGCTGTTGCTATGGTAACCATCGTTAAGAGCCTCGTTTTATAAAGGCTATTCATGAGTATTTGAGTAACCTTTAAAAAATGGACACTATAACGATGGTTACCATAGCAACGGCTAAGCTTTACAATATTCGATCAATAGAATCACTCATACACAGTCTTAACGATCGGTTTATCGATGAAGTAAATGATCGGCCCTCAGATCATAGTGCACACTAGCTAAAATAAATTAATCATCTCCGTCTATAATCGAAGTAACGGCGAAACACGAGCAAAAACAAACACAGAAGTACCTCGTTTTGAAAGTGCAAGTGCTTTCTCAAAGTTCAAGCACAGTTATCAGCTGTATATTGCTCGAGTCCAAACCGCACACACCATTCACTTCTTCATTTTCTTTTCATTTCAAAAATTCGACCCTTTCTCCGCACTCCGTAGATTTCAATTCACTTCTTTCCCCTTCCCCTCCCCCCTCCCCGCCCCCTACCTTCCACTCTTCCCACAACACTAACAATCTATGTAACACCGGTGTTTACATTGCTGTATAATGAAGTGCTCCTCAACACTTAAGAAGCTAAATAAATTGTCTGCGTTCTTCAGCAGAATCCTTGAGCAAGGCGCGGAGGCAGTGGCACGGGGGGGGTGGTAAGGGGGGAGGAAGGGGGCTTGGGGGGGAGAGCTCGGTGAAAAAAATACTTTTCTCCCTCAGAAAAGATAGATGGTCTTAGAAAGTACTCACATCAATAAAGCTGCGGCATCCAGGGATAAGAATCTTAATAGTTAATAAACGGTCTGTGTGAACTCTTCTATAGATGCGAGCTCGTACACTATCTATACCTTGATTCTTGGACTAGTTCCTGGAACCATAGCGCTGGTTTCAAAAGCTGATCGTTATAAAAAAAAATAAAAATACTCATACACTCATACTCATCAACACGACACGTATCTGATTGTAGGATGCTTTCCGTATTTCAATATTGTTCGCATAGTTCCGATCGACGAGGAAAATGAGCGTGTGAGATATTCTTCATAATCGAAAAGGCGGCACACGTGTATTAATCGATATTCGATGGTAACAATTATTTTTATTTTATTTGTGTGTGTACACGCCATTATACACTGCCCCGCAAAAAAACCGGCGCACCTGGCGCGCTGGATCATTCCGCTCGAAAATGCGAAAAAATTACAAAATTTAAAATCGTCATAACTTTTGAACTAAGAGAGCTAAAAATATTTCAAGGCCAGTGCCGGACTCCTCATACTCTCTAGTTTTTTATACATGAGTTTTAATTTTCTTTTGGTCATTTTTCCGCCCGTATGAAGAGTTTTTCCAAACTCTCGCGAAAACTGTTTTTTTGGTGCACATCTGTAAAAAGTCACTCAAACTTTTCACACCTCTTTGGGATAAAGTAGCACAGATAAACAAAATCTGAGACATGCATCAGATTTCTCAGAGTCAGGACTATCGGCTTGGTTACCTCAATTTTGTCTAATAAATTTTTTTAAGGTTGGAAAATGCACTTTTCCGGGACCATGTAAAAACCGCTTCTGAACACACAGTTTACACATGCGAAAATATGTTAAAAGTTCAAATCTTCATAACTTTTGAACTAAAAAAGCTAAGAATATTTCAAGGCCAGGGTCGGATTTCTCATACTCTCTAGTTTTTATGCATAAGCTCAAATTTTCTTTCCGTCATTTTTATGCCCGGATGAAGAGTTTTTCCAAACCCTCGCGAAAACTGTTTTTTTGGAGCACATCTCTAAAAAGTACTCAAACTTTCCACATTTCTTCGGGCAAAGTAGCATAGATAGACAAAATCTGAGACAAGCATCAGATTTCTCAGAGTCAGGGCTATCGACTTGGTTACCTCAATTTTGTCTACAAAATTTTTTTAAGGTCGGAAAATGCACTTTTCCGAGACCATGTAAAAACCGCTTCTAAACACACAGTTTACACATCCCGCTCAAACATGCGAAAATATGTTAAAAGTTCAAATCATCATAACTTTTGAACTAAGAAAGCTAAGAATATTTCAAGGCCAGGGTCGAACTTCTCATACTCTCTAGTTTTTTTAAATTTAAGCTAAAATTTTCTTTCGGTCATTTTTACGCCCGTATGAACAATTTTTCCAAACCCTCGCGAAAACTGTTTTTTTGGAGAACATTTCTAAAAAGTTACTCAAACTTCTCACATCTCTTTGGGCAAAAATAGCATAGATAGACTAAATCTGAAAACTGTATCAGATTCTTCAGAGTCAGAGCTATCGACTTGGTTACCTCAATTTTGTCCTCAAAAATTTTTTTACGGTCGGAAAATGCACTTTTCCGAGACGATGTAAAGACCGCTTCTGAACATTATTAGAAATGTGGCGAGCGTTTAGAAAAACTCTTCGCACGGGCGTAAAAATGAACGAAAAAAAAATTAAAGCTACTGAATAAAAAATCAGAGAGTATGAGGAATCCGACCCTGGCTCTGGAATATTTTTAACTCTTTCAGTTCAAAAGTTATGACGATTTAAACTTTTATCATCTTTTCGCATGTTCGAGCGGATGTGTAAACTGTGCGTTCAGAAGCGGTCTGTACGTGGTCTCGGAAAAGTGCATTTTCAGACCTTAAAAAAATTGTGTAGACAAAATTGAGGTAAGCAGGTCAATAGCCGTGACTCTGAGAAATCTGATGCTTGTCTCAGATTTTGACTATCTGTGCTACTTTTGCCCGAAGAGATGTGGAAAGTTTGAGTAACTTTTTACAGATGTGCTCCAAAAAAACAGTTTTCGCGAGGGTTTGGAAAAACTCTTCACCCGGGCGTAAAAATGACGGAAAGAAAATTTGAGCTTATGCATAAAAACTAGAGAGTATGAGAAATCCGACCCTGGCCTTGAAATATTCTTAGCTTTTTTAGTTCAAAAGTTATGAAGATTTGAACTTTTAACATATTTTCGCATGTGTAAACTGTGTGTTCAGAAGCGGTTTTTACATGGTCTCGGAAAAGAGCATTTTCCGACCTTAAAAAAATTTTGTAGACAAAATTGAGGTAACCAAGTCGATAGCCCTGACTCTGAGAAATCTGATGCATGTCTCAGATTTTGTTTATCTGTGCTACTTTATCCCAAAGAGGTGTGAGAAGTTTGAGTAACTTTTTACAGATGTGCTCCAAAAAAACAGTTTTCGCGAGAGTTTGGAAAAACTCTTCATACGGGCGGAAAAATGACCAAAAGAAAATTAAAGCTCATGTATAAAAAATTAAAAAGTATGAGAAATCCGACGCTGGCCTTGAAATATTTTTAGCTCTCTTAGTTCAAAAGTTATGACGATTTTAAATTTTGTAATTTTTTCGCATTTTCGAGCGGAATGATCCAGCGCGCCAGGTGCGCCGGTTTTTTTGCGGGGGCAGTGTACTTCTCCAGTTTCTAGTTGAATGCTTTTCTTTTCAAGGTATTTAACAACCTCAGTTTCTGATGATTTATTCTAGCTTATTTTGGAGTTATGAGGGTCGGGTCGAATCTGTAATCATTTAAATTTTGTAGATCTTGCACGGAAAAAAAAGATTAGTGAAAATAACCATACGGATACCTGATTTTGGCACCTGCTACATGTTATGGTAATGTTAACCAGGAGTATACTATGTTTTGACTAGGTACTAGATGATGTGACCTGATTGTATGTCGAATTTACTCAAAGTATCGGTAAATGTACCATACTTCTGGTCAAGTTTACCATAACATGTAGCAGGTGCCAAAATCAGGTATCCGTATGGTTATTTTCACCATAGTTTTTTTTCCGTGTGATTGCTCCGTCAAATCTTAAAATAAGTGTTCTTCATGATTTTTGTATTTTTTATTAGGAGCTTGACATTTATAGCTTCTAAAGAGCATTTGTTAGTCCATTGCATCTTTTTGATTTTCAACAGTGGTGACTTCGCTAGCAGTCCCGTTCGATAGTATACCTACGGAGTACGGAGGGAGGGAAATGAGTCGAGCGAAAATGAAAATGGATAAACTAAATTAAGATAGAAACAAAAGGATTGCCGTCCTCCTTGCAGCGTAACAGAAGCGGCATCTAATTAAATGGAAAATGGAAAAACACTTGCTGCCTGTTAAATCGCATGGATACCTACTCTACTACACAGCATACGAAGCTCCCGCTAGTACTATGGTACCGTTCTAGAATTCATCCCTTTATTGTCTCGATGCAGAAAAGATTATGAATAGTAGCACTTTCCAATGTACATAGATATACAGTATCACAGGGTAATGTAATCTTTTTTGCACGGATGCAGTAAATGGTTGAATTCTAGAACGCTACCTATGGATTAAGTCACAAATTCCACTTGGCACGGCTCGCGCGACGCGGCACGGCAGACGGCAGACTTCGCTGCGGGGGAACCCCCCCCCCCTCTCAGCACTTCCACCATCCCCCCATCACCACATTACCCATCACCCCCTTCAGATCCGCTAGCCCGTTATTTGCGAGAGACTGAGTCAAAACGTGCGACCTGACTATGCGAGAGTACTATATATCGACTCGCAAGCAAAACAAACGAACGTGAATATATTTTTGAAAAAAAGGAAGGGAACCAGAGCACAATCAGCACATGCCTGCATACATTGTTTTGACAGAGAGGCACAAGCGTTAGAAATGGGCAACAACTCGCTGGTAGAGGACAAAACGTAGGTAGGTACTATGACTCAGAGCTGCCGATTTGCGTAGATTTAATGGCATTTTGAAATTCACCGAAGATTCCACCGGTTTAGAAAAGATTACAGAGTTTAGTTCAGTGTATGACTGTAATGCACGAAAATACTAGCGTCTTTTATCTTTTCTCAACCGGTATATTTTAATTAATTAACGGCGTTTCCACCGATTGAGAAAAGATTACAGATCAGAGTATTTTCGTGCATTACAGTCATACATTGAACTGAACTATGTAATCTTTTCTCAACCGGTGGAATCTTCGGTGAATTTCAAAATGTCATTAAATCTACGCAAATCGGCAGCTCTGCTATGACTATCATCGAAATGGTCTCAATCAAAAGAATGGAAAGTTCTTCTCTTTTAAAATTTTCCTCCGACGGGCGGCAAATCATAGTCTTCGGCGGTCCCTGATTCTCGACCAGTTGTACGTTAACTACACGGAAAAAAGTAGAATGTGTCGTAGTCACGAATCTGGGTTCTCCGGCCTTAATTTGGATCAGTTTTTTGCATGGGGCACAATCAGGGTTTGTCGTTGACACAATCTGATTGTGTCCTATGCAAAAAACTGATCCAAATTGGGGCCGGTGAGCCCAAATTTTTGCCTACGACACATTCTTCTTTTTTCAGTGTAGTTAACGTACAACTGGTCGAGAATCAGGGACCGTCGAAGACTTGAAATTGCTTACAGCAAAAGTGAGCAACAGCCCAATTACGACTTTATAACTACATTCTGAAAGTTCCTTGGGTGCTGATCTTTGATTTTAGGGTCAAAATTCACAAGAGTTCATGCTCTACATTACTGTAGCAAACAGTTCGTGAAATACCCAGTGTTAATCGAATTACATTTTAATTTACACCATGCAGAAATGATTTGTATGATTTACAGTTCACAGCAATTCAACCAACCCACGGTGGGCAGATATTTGTAATTTGAAGGCCAAAAATCAGCAAGTTGAAATCATCTTAAATCACTGTAATTTTGAAGCTGAACTGATCTTAGATTCTTTGTGTACATTTTCAGCTAGACCCATTTGTTAAAAGTGGATCAAATGAGTAACATTCAGTCCTGATGGAAGCTTTCAAACAATAAATTAACCCTTTTAGACCTGGAGTCCATTCCAATGGACATTTCAATAACAAGTAGTCTTATGGAAAACATAAAAATACAATATGCACATCATTTTCGCTGAGGAGACAGCTTTAAGATCAATCATGTTGGTCAAAAATCCGTTTCTGAACAGACAGAATTTCGGGTCTGAAAGGGTTGTGGTAATTTTAGCTCTCTGAGTTTTGACCCGCCAAATTGATCATTTCAACCCACTATGCGACCGCTAGCTAAC
>VMOF01000001.1:18612244-18617626 GCA_011764245.1 Trialeurodes vaporariorum | reverse complement strand
AAACCTAAGAAAAATAGTATCTAAACAATTTAAACGAGTCGATTCAGCAGATTTTTCCAAACAATTTGATAGGTCATAAGGGCCACTTTATTGCAAATTCGAAAAGACTGTTTCAGTTTAAAAGTACGCACAATAGTGTGATTACATGCTTGGCGTGTGTTTGAGCAGTGTTTGAGTAACTCACTATTGTGAGTACTTTTCAACTGAAACAGTCTTTCCGAATTTGCAATAAAGTGGCACTTATGACCTATCAAATTGTTTGGAAAAATCTGCTGAATCGACTCGTATAGATTGTTTACATACGATTTTGCTTAGGTTTCGAGATAAACGCCCCGGAACGAAAATCCCGTGTTATTTTCCCTATACCCCGAGTCATTTTTGCTCCACGCGTTGCAGCCAATCAGAGGCCAGCCCGCGTTCCGACCTTATCTACGTTGACCACGCAGGCCTTCCATTCAATGGAGCTGTTGCAAACTTTTGCTACAGGCTTATTAATAGTTGATTAAGGGGGAATACCCTGTAAAAATAACGATTAGCGCACTAAAAAATCACGAAATCCACTCCTAAACTCACAGAATGCTTTTAAACGCGAGACCTTAATGGCGGCCGAGGCCGCGGTTTCTTATGGCAATTGTGTGCTTTTTCTTCTTCTTGTGTGGTGTTGCGAGAACATATCGTGTAGACGGCGCTTATTGAAGATAGGGAACCCCAATGAAAACCGTGGCCCCGGCCGCCATTACGGTCTCGCGTTTAAAAGCATTTTGTGAGTTTAGGAGTGGATTTCGTAATTTTTAATCGTTATTTTTACAGGGTATTACCCCACAATCAACTATTAATAAGCCTGTAGCAAAAGTTTGCAACAGCTCCATTGCGACTCTTGTTTACTCTTTGGCTCTGAATGACATAGCCATTTTTAACTGCAAAAAACTAGCGTTTTCAAAGCTAAAATTACGTTTGTCTCATAGGAAAATGGCTTCAACGCATGGTCTGTACAATAAACTTTATTCGAAAAGTTCGTCATTTTCGAAATTATCGTGGTGAAAGGAGTCAAAAAGGATGGAAGATGAGATTTCTGACACCGGTTGCAACAATTCGAAATCGAATCTACCTCCGGAGGTGAATTCGAAATTTCCCATTGTTGGAATTCAACGGTCTCCGGTGAGACCAACGAAACAATCGAATATCATCAAAATAAAATGCAAATCCATCGAATATCATACGACGGTGAATGATATTCGATCGCTAAACTTTGCTTATTGAGTGTTTTAGTAGAGCATTGTATCGTATCGATTGCCATCCGAGGTTCTCTGGTTCCAAACAAACTTTGTTTCAATGTATTTTCCCCCATAAGGGTACGTTTTGAACGGTAAAGCTGGGCTTTTGAATCAAACAAAATTAAAGCCACCTCTTTTTGCCATTATGAATTCTACGTCTTCAAAAATGCTTAATATCATGCCGGATTTTTCGACTAAAACTGCTGAAATCAACAAGATAGTCCAGATTAAACGACGCATTCACCGATCCGATCACCCGATCACCAATATCTGGCATCAATGTGCTCTGAACGTCCCGACGCGCGCATTAAGGAAGTCGCTTGGCGAGCATACTCACTGTTGTGCGAGTGAGTGAGTGAGTGAGTGAGTGAGTGAGTGAGTGCGAGTGAGTTAGTGAGTTAGTGAGTGAGTTAGATGAGTGACCTATCTTACGCTTAAAAGGACATCCACATTCTACTGAATGAAATGGACGGGGCAGTGCACTCCATGCTGCGTTCTAATACTATAAACGGGGCGCACATGACAATACCGCAGGGCACGCCACGCGGGGACAGAGACCCCGCAGTATATATACGAAAGTACCCAACAAAGACTATTCAGAGAAAGTGAAACGCGCCTATATAGTATATATATACCGCTACCGATATACCAAACGCGAGCGGAAGAGAAAATTCGAGCGTGTCGTCACGATGCTATATACGATGAAGGTGTGCGAGACGCACATGACCCAATCATAGAGGGAAGGCGCTGATTGTAAAAGGAGGGGGGGATTCTGATGAATAAAATACAGAGGGGGGAAAATCGAAAACCTGATCTATTTTTAAGGAGTTGATGGAATAGGTAAGTGTATAAAACAGTGTTGCCGCACAGTGACGTTAATAATTTAGATCTCTTGGTGGTTTAACCCTAACATTACCAACATGGGCCTGAGAGGCCCTATGCTTGTTATTTGGTTGCGCTGTTTCCGCTCTAATCGTTTGAACAATTTGAGCTTTTGTGACAACTCTAAAAAAAACCCTCAGAAACCTAAATTTAATCAATTTAAAAAAAAAAAAAAAATCTCTAGGTGTAGGATTTTTTTTTTTCATCACTACCCACGGACTTACCAATGTGGGCCTCTCAGGCCCTACTATCAATTTAGTGGGCATTTAAATTTTCTTTGGCCAAAACAGTTGGCACTAGTGTCTATTATTGTTTTAAATTTTGAGGTTATGTGAAAATCAACAAAACCTGATAAACTGATAATCAACGAGACCATTTTATGACCTGTTTATGACAAGTAAGTACTCTATTTTATATTTTTTTATTCCAAATTTACCACAAAACTTTCACAACGACGTAACTATGACTAGTTATGTTCCGAAAAAGAAAAAAAGCGTTTTTCTCGTTAGCACATAATGCACATAATGACGCAATGATGATTTGCTTGTTTTTTTCTACCCCTTCTTTTTCTCTCTCTTCTCTGTCTTCTCCTTCGTCCTTTTCAGATTCCTCCTTCTCTTTATTTCTTCTTTCCCATCTTAATTTTCCTCCTCATCTCCTTCTTTTCCCCCTTCTCTCTTTTCTTTCTGCTCCTTCTTTTCCATATTGATTTTCCTCCTTCTTTTCCTCCTTTTACTTCTTCCCCTTCCTCTTGCAACATCCTTCTTCCTCTTTACACAAATTGTAATTAATCCCGTGGATGTTGGTTTTGAACAAAAATGTAAGTGTTTAAGACAGGCTATTTGGACACAGAGAATTTAAATACAACTATCTAGGAGAGAAATTTTATCTTGTTTCCAGTATGTGTCTGTTTCTTTATCGTGCAAATTCTTCCAGAAGAAACAGTTACTTCGATTTCTGTGTCCAGATAGCCACTCACAAACACTTTTCGTTTACAACCAATTTCAAATTAATGTATTTATCACAATTTTTTTTTTTTTTTTTTTTAAACTTGAAGGTTAAAATATGATGCAAACAAACTGAGCCATTGTTAAAAAACCTCCATAAGAAATTTCTATCATGGCTACCTTCGTGAAGTTTCAAATTTCATTTATTCAGAGTACCCTAGGTACGGTTAAATAAATTTAAATGAGCTAGTGCATGTATCAGTCAAGTATTTACTCACTTTGAATGTGAAACATGGACGAAAGTTAATGAAGAAACTGAATGGAAACGTAAACTCACCTGGAACAAAATAAAATATGCAAAAAACAATTACTAATCGAGTCACTGAAACCAAGATGAAAATTTGGAAAAATGAAAAAAATTTCGCCAGGGTGTAGGGTAGGAACCCCTGGAACTTTCTGACATCAAAATCATTCCGGGGGACCGCCCAAGACCTATAATATTTTAGACATATAATATAATATAGACATATAATATTTTGGGGAAGACCCCCACACCCCCCTTAAGGGATTAATTTCAAAGTAGATTGGTTGCAGAATGCGATGTGTTCCAGTGTGTCAGTCGAAACGGGATTATAGGCCACCGCTCTGCATGCATTAGTGAGGAGAAGGCTGGATTTATTTTCAGATCACATTTGACACCATCGAGAGCTTAAAAGCAATGCCGTGCCTTATATGTCTCGATTTCAGTTCCACTTTAGTTTTTTGTCGCTTATTTGAAGGTCACACTTTACAGAGCAAAACTTAAAGGCGAGACAGTTTCTTGCTCGCTCATTTTTTGGTGACTTCAACGCTGGGGTAGGAAAAGAAAAAAAAAATCCGCATGAATTTTGAACACAAGCATCTCAGAGCTGCCGTTTCGCGTATAATTCGCGGTTTATATTCGCATTTTTCAATTCGCCGATGAGTCCACCGGTTGAGAAAAGATTACAGAGTTCAGTTTTCAGTGTATGACTGTACTTCACGAAAATACTCTAATCTGTGATCTTTTCTCAATCGGTGGAAACGCCGTGAATTATTTAAAAAATCCGAAAGTTTTTTTTCCCAAAAGTAGCAGTTGTAGCAGTTATGTGAGTTTATTGCTAAATGTGAGACTTTCTTAATGTGATTATTGTGATTTTCGCTGGTTTTTACATAAGATTGGACTAGTCATTTGCTCACAGCAAAAGTTTGCAAGAGCTCCATTGAAGCGAAGCGAACAGCAATGATACTTCTTTCTTTAAGAAAATAATGTTAAATATCAGCAGTCAGCATCACTGATTTGTGGACTCGTGAGTAAATGGTGAGACTTATTGATGCTAGCAATGTTATTTTCACGCGATTTTACGTGCAGGGACTGACCACTGCGTTTCATCTGAAAACGCTGAATTTTGTCTATTTAAAGGCATGAAAAAGGTCGAATTATTGAGGAGGCATTGTGCACTCCCTCAAATCAATATTTCGCACAAATTTAAATGGACAAAATGGAGCGTTGCAAAACTATACGCGACGCCACTGGAACTGACCCTCCATAACACTTCAGCCAAAATTAGCGTTCTAGAACTCAACCATTTACTGCATCCGTGCACAGAAGATTACATTATCTTGTGATGTAGTTTATCTATGCAAATTAAAAAATGCTGCTATTCATAATCTTTTCTGCATCGAGACAATGAAGGTATGCATTCTAGAACGCTACCAGAGTGTAACCAAAGTGTGCAACCGACCCATTTTTATGGAAAGACGTATATCAATCTGGAAGCTATTTTGACTTCAGCGTTTTCCTGATTTCGTTCATGATTCGAGCTACGCTATGAAATCATTCTAAAACCAGATCTATCTATGTAAGAATTAAAAAAAAGGGTTGAAAATTGTTGTCCCCCCCGGGGGGGGGGGGATTAGTTATCGTGAGAATTTGCACGAGAATTTTGCCGAATCGAGTCAAGGAGCGTAGTGTGTATTGTGTACTCATGTAACAACACTTGCAACATTCAACAAGGAAGCACGTCAAGAGAGTGGCCGGCAGGAGGGCGGGAGTTGGGAGGGATCGTAATTGCGAGCATGAGATGATCATTTGAGGATGATCCTCTCCCCGCTTTCGCCCCTCGCTGAGTCGCGGTGGTTGTGGCGGGAGGGGTGCGGGAAATTACAAAGAGACTTGCTTCTCTCTCTCTCTCTCTCTCTCTCTCTCTCTCTCTCTCTCTCTCTCCTCTCTCTCTCTCTCTCTCTCTCTCTCTCTCTCT